>WNYD01000322.1:0-19808 GCA_021396205.1 Sporothrix brunneoviolacea
GCCGCCGCGCGCATGACGAGCCTGGCGCGCGCCGCCTGCCGCCTCGTCAAGGAGGCGGACGTGTCGCCCGCCTCGTCGGCCTCGCCCGACCTCGACCCCCGGCTGCTCTTCCAGCCGTCGCTCGGCGACTACGACGTCCTGATCCACCTCGCGCCGCGCGTCATCAAGCGCCTCGTCAAGGGCGACATCGCCGAGGAGGACGACGGCGGCAACAGCAAAAACAGCCGCCGCTCCGTCTACAAGAACCTCGACGCCCGCACCGGCCGCGACCTGCACGCGCTGCCCGCCCACCCCGTGCAGCTGCTGCTGGACCAGCTCAACCAGGCGTACGGCTCGGGTGGTAGCGGCAGCGGCGGTGGCGTGGGCCCCATTGTGTTCTTCTACGGCGCGCCCGACGAGGACAAGGACGACCACATCATCGCGGCGCTGTGGAACCCGCAGGTGCACCGGCGGACGTTCCGGATCAACCTGCCGTGCTCGTTCCGTCCCGTGGCGTTGGCGGCGGCGGCGTCCAAGGCCGACGGCAAGAAGAAGAGCAGCAGCGCCGCGGCGGAGGGCGAAGAAGAGCCGCTGATCGAGGTCAACCGGGAGGCGATCCTCGCCGAGATTGCGCTGATCGGCGGGTCGCTGATCGAGAGGATCGAAGTGGTGGGGAAGTAAGGCATAAATGGGTGCCAAAGAGGTTGCTCAGTGTTGTAGATAAAAAAGAAAAGAGGAAAAGTGTTTTCAGCATAGCGAGAGTGTATATATTTTTAATGTTCAAAAATGCGATTCAAATATTTAATAATTTTGCTTCCCTAGAGAGAAAGAAAAAGAATTAAGAGAAATATTATCACAAAAGAGAGACGAAGAGACAATCAAACCACTCGCCTTAGAAACCAGCTTCTGAATTTATTTCAACTCGGCTGTTGCGTGCTCGAGACGTCCAACTACTTACTCTGCCTTGGGGGACGGAATGACAACGGAAAAGAAAGAGACAAGGAAAACCAGATTCCGCCTCGTATAAAAAAAATAGGAAAAGGTTCCCGTCACAATCTTGCAGAATATATCGTCACAACTGTTCTGTTGCTGCTAGCTACCGTTTCCCACCCCTCACAAAAACCAGCCCAGGATATAAAAGAAAGAAAAAAATACAAAGTTTGTCGTCGCTGCCGGACCAGCCGATACGCGCAAGCCGTTCCCCATGCACAACCCTCATATCCCCTCCCCCTGAAATGCAACGCAAGCAAGCAAGCAAGCACACACACACAGACAACAGTACACGCGTACACGCCCGTTGCCGTCCACACACTCGTTGCGCAGTATCGTGTCTCGTCAAAAACACATTTTTCGCCGACAAAGTAGAAGTGAAAAAGAAGAGAGGGTCTGGCAAGAAACGAACGAAACGATCATGGGATAAAAAGAAATCAATGAGCAGAAATAGGCATAAAAAGCGGCAAAACAGAAAATAGCAGAAAAGCAGCCGACTCAAGAAACCCCAAAGCAGAAACGTCCCTCCTCTTTGGAACACCTCGTGTGCCTAAAAATTAAGTATGTGTGTATTTGTACTGGTCCTCCTCAAAAAGACAAAGCAGTCAACCCTTCCGCCTCGTTTCTCCCGAAAATTCGTAATCCTCCCAACGCGAACCGATATCGAAAAGCGCAAATCGCAACAATAGGCAAAAGCAAAATACAAACAAATGAAAACGCAGAAACTATTAGAGTCCAGCGAGAGGAACAAAAAATCAGAAGCGTCTGCACTCGTCCAGACGACATGGTTGAAGATACATGGTAGAGAAGAAACACAAAGAAACCGGGGGGGGGAAAGACATCGCCTTTGACGAGAAATGGGAAAGCATGTGCTTGCGAGAAGTGGTATCATAACGCCAGGAGAAATGGAAAAGATAATAAAAACACCGAGAGAGAGAGGTCATGTAGTTTGCGGCCGTCGACGATCGTGTAGAGAGAGATCAAAAAGGAGAGGTTGTCGATATATGAAGACAGGTTGGAGTCGTTCGGCTACCAGCCCTTCTTTCTCGCAAAGCGCTTGTTGAGAAGGGCCAGGACCTTGGGCACGTTGAACTGGACGTATTCCAGATCCAGCTCGTCCAGGTTGTCTTTCTGCATCTCCAACAGATCGTCGAGCTTCAAGTCAAGCTCCAAGAGGCCTCGGGTGCGCCCTAGATTGAGTTAGCGGGTATGGCAAAAAAATAATGGAAATGAAGAGGAGCTCACCCTTGTAGTGCAAGGAAATAACAAAGGTGCCGGGCAGAGGGCTCGTGAAGTTGAAGTAGATGTTGGCTCTCCGGTTGTCGGGAACATTGCTCTTCTGGATCACGCCCTCCTTCTCCAGCTGCTGGTGGGTAAACTTGTACGGGCCAAGGATCTGCTGCTTCTGCGGCTTCCGGCGAGTGCCCTCGCTCTGGCTGCGCACGTTGTGCAGATAGCTCTTGTACGTCTCCAGCTGTCCGTTGAGGTACGAATTGTGGTCCGTGATGGTGGCAAAGACCTCGGCCAGCTTCTTGGTCTCCTTGAGAACGCCCTCCTTCAGCGAGCCGAGATGCTGCAGCTCCTGCTCGACCTCGTCGCGCAGGACAGAGAAGCCATCGGACTTATCGGTGACCTTCATCTCCTGCAGCTGGCTCAGCAGTTCCATGGCACGAATGCCCTTGCGGACCATGACGGCGTCGTTCTTGGATGTCGCGGCGGCGTCGGCGATACGTTCGAGACGCAGCGGGCGACGGGCGACAGACGAGTTCGGGGGCACGGACCGCATAACCTGAACAAAGATCGACTTGGCCTCCATGAAGTACACCTCCTCTTGGGTAATGTCGAGCGCGGCAGTTAGGTCATCGAGCGCGGCCTCCCAGCGGCTGAACAGGGGCAGGTTGATGACGCGGTTCTCCTTCCTAGGGAGCTGGGCAGGAGCACCGCCAAGATCGGCCATCATGATGGCGAGATGGGAGTTCATGTCTTTGCAGAGCTCGTTTTGGTGCTTGTCGAGCAGAGAGTGCATGGCATAGATTTCGTTGAGGGTGATGGACAGCTCGAGGTCTTTCTTAGACAGGGCCACGTAGTTGTCCATCTCTAGGCTCTCGTAGAAATCCTGGACCTCACAGAGATCAATCATGAACTTGTTGACGCGGTCCTTGTTCTGGTGGATAAAAGGCTGCAGCTTGGCCATGTAGGGCTCCTTGGCGTACGACGGCTTGTTGGCCAGGTTCTGCAGCATCTTGGCGATCAGCGTCAGCGTCCGGCGAGGCCGGTCGGCCGGCGTACCGTCGATAAGCATGTACGACTTGGGCGTGACGATGGCAGGGTTGATGAAGCGCAGGAAGAAGAAGCCACCGATCAGGGTGCAGATGACCTGGTCGTTGGCGTCGGGGTACTTGCGCTTAGTCAAGCTACGAATCTGCTTGCAGATCCAGCGAATACCGTACGGCGCCTCCTCCAGGCCGTCGATGATGGTGGTCAGGAAGCCGTTTGCGATCTCGCTGAGCATGGTCAGGCGCGGCTCGATGATGGCCTGGACCTGGGGGTTCTCGGCGGCCTGCTCGGCCGTGATCCCCTTAGGAAGCGATGCGGGCAGGCTGCCGGTGTCCTCCTCGATCTGCGCAACCATGCGCTCGTAGACCTTTAGGGGGTTGATTTCCAGGTCGAGGTCCTGCAGCTCGATGAGGCTGTTAATCCGGTCGGCGAGGACGGCCTTCAGGAAGCTCTGGCCGGGACCACGTCTCGTGTAAGTGGTCATCATGCGGGACACGGGCGTGTTGGCGCGCAGCAGCGAAGAGTATTCGGGGGTGTTGTCGAACTGGTAGGTGAGGACGGACTGGAACATGGTCAGGAGCAGATGCTCTTCGCGGCTCTCGTACTGGTTTCCGTAGATGGTGAACATGACGGTCTGCAGCAGCGAGTCGATCTCGGACATGGAAACCAGGCGGCAGAGGTGGGCAATGTGTCTCGGCTCGGACTGCAGCATGAACATGAGGTTGCCGTACTTCTGGGTCTTGTCGTCGTTCGGGAAGGCGCCGACTTGCAGCTCGTTCGCATCTTCGAGGCGGCTGGCAACTTCATTTTGCTGGAGACAGTATGTCAGTACGGACCCAAACGAGCGGCTCACCACGTCGCCGCGCATAGCGGCGGGCGCTATATCTTCACATCCCATCCGTGTGCTTCACGTACCTCCTCCAATGCCATGCGATTCTGGATCAGCAGGGCAATTCTTGAGTCGAGATATCGCACGTCCTTCTCTAGGACGAAGTTCTGCTTGGACTGTGACGAGATCTTGGCTTTGTAGTCACGTAGGACCTTTTGCGCTGCATATGAGGAAGAAGGCGAGGTTAGCAACACGACGTGAATAGTAACCAAGGGAGAGGAGGAGAAAGGAAGAGAAGGAAGAGAGAGAGGGGGGGAGCGAAACAAACCTTTGGCCAGCTCGTCCTCGATTTCCAAGTCTGTCTCTTGCGCCGACATGGACATGTAGAGCGCGGACATGGAAATGCGCTTGGACTGGCGGGCGGACCGCGCGCCATCGTAGGACGACATTGTGTTCTGTCTGGATATGGGTTGGAAGGAAGAAGAAGAGGCAGTCGAAGCTCGTGAAGGCGTCTGCAGCATGACAGACATTGTTCCCAGCTCTGACGGCTGAAAGAGGGCGACGGCAATGAAAACACAGACGCTCAGGCAGGGAGCCCTTTGGCCCTGGGGGACGAGATCACAACGATCTCTCTCCTCTCCTTTGAAAGCCAGCCGGGGACCGAAATTTGACCAACGGAACGCAGCTAGGCTAGATCAACAAACCCCTTTCGGAGAGAGCGCACGATCAGAGAAAAGGCGAAAGGCGGTCTTGTGGGCTTTGTAGCGATCTCAAAGAATCTCAAAGAGAGAACCCAACGGTCGTAGAAATTGAGGGCGAGAAGCAGGGCGTGCGACGAAACTCGGCGGCAGTAAGAATATGTAACTGGGAGAGTATATCGACGTCGAGGAAGATGAGTCGTTTAGTCGCTGAGCAAATCGAGAATCAAGAATCAACAAGGGCTGTCGGTGCTGTCGGTGATGGTTGATGTCGAGATTGGGGGACGACAGAAACTCGCAGGCAGGGAGAGGCAAAGAGGGAAGCGATAAGAAGGAAGGAAGAAGAAAAAAGAAGATGCGCGCGTGAGTGGAGTATGAGAGAGGAGAGGGAAAAGCGAGTATAGAAGAGGAGGGGCGTGTGGCCCAGCGATTCTCAGGGATTCAGTCGGGGGGTCGTTCTTGGCTGGGGGTTCAGGAACGGTTTCAGCGCAATTGAGAGTTTGGCCAGTGAGCGCCAGCGACGGGAGATGGCCAGGGAGGAAGAGAGAAAGGGGAAAGGGGAGCGAGGGGAGAGGAGGTCAGGAAAAACGAGGGACGCAAGGCGGCCGCAGGACGGGCGGAAGACGGACAGCCAGGACTGAGAGGCCAGGGCGGATTGCTGGGCGCGTGTGTGTGTGGGCTGGAGGGCGGGCTAGCAGCGAGACGGGTCGGATTGGGGAAAGGTTGATGTGTGCCAAGCGGCGGGGAGACGCTGAGGGGGGGGGATGTCGTTGGTGGTCGATGCGACGATGCGGGCGCCGCGAGCGAGGACAATCGGGAAGCAAGGGCGGTGTCTGTTCCTGAACGGCAGGCGGCCCAGCTGTTTCTCGATTTGTTCGTGGGATGTCGATTGTCTCTTTGCGCTCTCTTTCGTGGGTCTGGCCGTATCTGGAACGTGGCTTTCTGGCCTGGTCCCTTTTTGCCCTTCCTCTGCCCTTTTTGCCCTCTTCCCCCTTACCATGTGGTCTCGCCGTCTGCTAGTGCCGCGCTGGCAGCTGCTCGTCAGGCGCCAGCGGCCGTTTCCAGCGCTGAGAAACACCGGTGGCCGACGAGGCGTTCCGAGCAAGAGAAAGATGGAGAACGCGCCAGTCTAGTCCGACGGAGCTGCCTACTGCCGCTGGCGTGTAGAATAGGGGTAGTGTGCTCTGTTCTGCGTGGGTGCGCAGACGGCCAGGCTATTCTTTGGATTTGCCACAGGTATCTTTTTTGCTGCTGGCCTCAAACTACTGCAGACGGCGCTCGAAACGGTGACAAAGATCTCTCGGCGTCGACGGCTGCACTGACGTAGGCTGTTATGCGTGCGGGAATGACCGCTTCCGCTGTCCAATGTACTCTGCAGAATAGCCTTCTGTCGATTGTTGATTGTTTACGGAGTGATACAGAGGCGAAACCTGGCGACACGCCAGCAGAATGCCTGGCAAGAGGCGCGAAAAATACCCCAACAAACTCGTACAATATCGAGCAAGATACGGAGACAAAACGTGGGCCGCGAAACGGGCGAAACGGGTTCCTCAGCGGGACATCAATCGACCGCGCCCTTTTCTAATCGGTTTGACTCTGCTCAAGATATACGGCGTGTGAGACGGGAGTGTGTGTAAAAAGGAATCAGGAATCGTGAGAGAGGGAGGGGAAATATTGAAAAGCCACTCACGAGAGAGAGAAAGAGGGGAGAGAAAACCCAAAACAGGAACAAGAAATACACACGAGCGAGAACAAGGGCGGGCGGCGAAAGAGGGCCAGGGTGGATACCGCCCTCCTTGTCTCAGGACCGGGGGGGGGGAAGAAAGGAACAAGGGGGAGGCGAAAAAAAGAATGACTGAATGGAGACGAAAGAAACACTGGTTCGAATGTAAACTTTCCGGTTGGCAGGCGGTCTGCCGACGCTGGTACGACGTAGGGCGCGATTGGACTGGGCGACAGAGCAGTGTGGGAGAAGGGCAGCGAGATAAAAAGGTACGAGTCCGGTAACGAAGGGCAGGCGCCCGGCGTGGTGGATGGTGGATGATAGCTGGTGGATGCGTGCGTGTGTGCGGGCGTGCATGCGGGTGGGTGCCACGGCCAGTCATATGAGCAAGACAGACGCAGAGGATGCAGAGGACGGGAAGAGAGGCGGCCGTTGGTGCGAGCGAATGCAATGCACGGGCTGGGGTTGACGAGTGCGGACACGGCGGAGGGCGGGAAGATAAGAGAATGCGAAAGGAAGCGAGAAGCGGAGAAAAATGAAGCCAAAGCTGGCCGATCGCGATGATTTTTTTTAGAGGAGGAGGAGGAGGAGGAGAAGGAGACAGGGGTCAACGAAAGCTTGTCTTAGATACGCAAGTACGAAGCGCCTTTCTAGGAAAGAACGGACGAGCATCTATCGTCGAGGCGCCCTGCAAACCAAGGGAAGGCACGATTGCGCGCGTGTGGGCGGGCACGAAGAAGAAAAAGAAAAAGAAGAAAAGAAATACGCAGTCATTACGGAGTTACAGGGGAAGGCGCGGAGGCCCTGCGGCCCCATCGAAAAACCGGGCTAGTGCCTGGACATTGTTGAAAGGAAGGAAAGAGCCAGGGGAAGAGCGTCATAGGGAGGGGGGAAGGAACGAAAAAGGAGAAAAAGGACAAAAAAGGCGCCTGAACAAAATTAAGATCACTAAGACAAGCTAAGACACAGAATAAGAAAAGGCACGAGGGAGAGAGATTAGAGCCGAAAAGAGAAAGGGCCCGGGCGCTACCTGCATTTGCGTGGAGCCCATGCAGGTGCACGAGGTACCTTAACCTTGGGCACTGGGGAAAAAATACGGAATCCACGGGCGTTGACGATGCACTTTACAGATTCTTACAGCAAGTGGATTTCCGCCTAGCGGGTAGGACTTTGTCCAAGTGGATCTTGTTAGCGTGCGCGGCGCAGAGCAAGGTGTAATTCAAGGTGACGGCTATGCTATGGAGGTGCAGTGCTCCGTATATTCTCACGGTTATTACGTCGTGGTCCCCATTGTTTTCCGGATCGCCGCAGCGAGCAGGCCACAATAAGACAAGGTGATTTCGCTTCTTTCGCTTCTTTACGGAGTAGAGGATGGACTCCGGGCGTTGCCGTGTTGGGCGCGCATGGCATGCCATGTGATGGAGCAGGCGAGCAATGAAGGGACGAGGACCGATCGATATTTGATATTCGATATTGCTTGCAGATATTGCCTGCAAACGAGAATGTGCAACCTGTCAAGGGCGCCGACAGGACAGGGTTTCTTGCAGAGTGAACCGAGATACAAAACGGTGGAGGGTTCCGCATGCTGCGACATACGTCGTATGTACGGAGTAATAATGGCCTTGGGCTGGGGGGAGGTTCGGCAGACTGGGGGAACGGACAAGGGATCGGGGGGAGGGTCATCCTGGTTCAGCGGGCAGGGGGGGCCACCGTTATCAAAGTACTTGCAGGAAGCGGAGGGACAGGGCAGGCATGCAGCAGACGACGAAGGACAACGGCCGATGGCGCGCCTCTGGTCTCACAGCAAGCGAGGGCAGAACGCTGCCGGTGCGTCGTGATACCGAGAGAGCCGTGTGCGCCTTGCCTCGCCTTGCGTGGTGATCTCGTTTCTGCGAGATCCTTCAAACGAGATCATCCAAGACAAAATGAAAAGTAAAATTGCAAGAGTCCGAGCAGAGCGGCCGCTGACAGATTGCAGGAGAGGTGTGCCTGGCAGACGGGGAAAGGTGGCCACGAAAGACATATTGGGAATCAGAGTAGAAATGCAGGAATGGAAACACAGAAACACAGCACGGACTGCAGATGATGGAGTTGGCAAGCGCCAGACGCATGACCGCATGCTTGGCTCGTGGTCCTGCATTCGTCTCGATGCTCGTGATGGGCGCACATCATGCCCGCTGCACGGGGGCAAACGAAACGAGAGCTGCGGGGCTTCTGTTATTATTAGAAAACCCGTTTTGGGAGGCCGTTCGACGAGAGAGGGTGGCATCATAAGCAGCTCGTCTACGGAGTACGGAGTACGAGTAGAGCTTGACAAATACAACTACAAATATACACTGGTGTCCAGCCGAGGTGGACTAGGAGGAGGCTCCATCTCTGCTGCATCGCCAGAGGACAGTCCACGTCTGGGGGGGGTCGGAGTCGAGTCGACATGGGATGAGTGGCAGGAGGAGAAGAAAAGAAAGAAGAGAAGAGAAAATCGAGCAGAATCACAGAGAACGGATGAAAGGGCGCTGCCGCCATTGGGCCTCTCTCTCTCTGTGTGCTGGTTTGAAGTGCCCGTCTAGAACCGGTCTATTACAAGGAACAGCGTCGCACTCTCAACGGCTCTGGGCTGCCCATGAAACAGGACAAGAGTGTGATGGCGGCCACACATCGGAGCGTTGGAAACACTCGCACTCAAAATCCAGGGGGTGGTGATGACGGGTGGCATTCGCCTCCGCGAGGATGCGTGACCGTGCGCCGGTCTGTGCTGCGGCCGTTTGGGCGGTTGCAGGAAACAAGAACAAGATTGGATGCAAAGCAGCAATGCGTCTACGGAGGACATATACCTTTCGAGTAATACCTCGTGATACACAGTAATACGGAGCATTCCGTCGTCTTTGGCTTCTGAAGCTGGACAGACAGGACAGCACAGCAGCTGGCCGTCAAGAACGCATTCCTGCTGCTCTCCAGTTCTCCTGTTCCTGGTCTCAGCTTGGTCCCCTCGGCCCAGCCCCTAGTTCGAGTAATACGGCATGAATATTCCGTCGCCGCACTCGTACTCGTAGGCTGCCAAAGTAGGACACCAGGCAGGACACCAAACGGCTGGACACCGTCTCTTCTGCCCGCCAACTCTCGGAGAGCCACCGGGCGTCCAGGCCAGAAGCGGCAATCCGCCGTGGGGGTCAGGGGAGGTCAGGGCGGGGTGGTCGTCTACGAAGAGAGAGTGCCGAGAGATACGTCGGGGAAGACGTCGTATTAGCTGGGCTGGTGGTGGGTGAGATAGAACGATAAAAACAGGAATCAGCACTTGGCATCCATCGCTTGGCACCCATTCCCGGATGAGCGGGAACCCCCTTTTCAAGCTTGGGTGGTGCATTATCGTTCTCGCCAGCGGGCTATCTATCAGCATCAGGGGTCGGGGCAAGGAGCTGGGAACATGAAGAGGAGGGCACGGGAGAGAACTGCACGAAATGCGTGCTTTTCCGCTGATAGGCACCTCTCCGGGCCATTCCTTGGTTTCGACTTTCTGACAGATCAGATGATCCAACAACCGCTCATCTCGCCGCCCCCGGCACTTCTACCGCGTCAATGTCCGGCCCCCAGCCCCCGTCCACGCCGCCAAACTCGATCGTGTTGCTCGCCCCGGCCGCCAGCGCCACCGTCAGCACGCTCTCGCCCGTGCTCCCCTTGCCGCTCCCCGGCAGGAAGGCCATCCGCACCGGCGCCCCGCCGTTGATGCGCACGTCCGCCTGCCGGCCCGCCGCCTCGGACACGCCGTACCGCACGACGAGCGTCGTGCGCGCGTCGGCGCCGTCGCCCTTCGTCAGGTTGCGGATCGTGACGGTGCCCTTGCCGGACCCGCCGATGTAGCCCGCGGCTTTCCCGCCCGAGCACGGCGCGCAGTCCACGTCCTTGGCGCCGCCCGCGTAGGCGCCCGCGTGGCCGGCGTAGGCGGTCGCGTCCGGGTGGTTGGCCCAGGGCTTGCCCTCGGCGGCGTTGGGCACCCAGGCGGCGTGGTCCGCCATCGTGACGGTCGTGCCGGCGATGGTCAGCGGCAGCCACACGTACGTGCTGGCCTGCAGGTTCTTGGACACCCAGCGGTCGCCCATGTACATGACGTTGCCGGCGTCGCCGTACTCCAAGACGTAGTGCGTCTGCGAGGAGTACGTCTTGGAGCCCTTGTCGGCGAAGGTGGCCCAGGCCGTCCACCCCGAGGCCAGTGACGTCGACGAGCTGACGATGTTGTCGTTGGGGTCCCAGCCGGACAGGTGGCTGCCGAACATGTAGTAGCGGCCCTTGATCTTGGCGAGGGCGGGCGCCTCGATGTGGTCCTTCCAGAGGTAGGTGTTGGCGGCGACGTCGAGGTAGTCGTCGGTGAGGCGGATGATGCGGAGGCCGTTGGCGCGCTGGTGAGGTTAGCAGGGTGCTGATGGTCTGCGGTCTACTCCTCTGGCCGATGCTCACATCTTCCGACAGCAGGTACGCCGATCCGTCGTCGTCCTTGAACAGGCCCATGTCGCGGCTCTGGAAGCCGAGGGGGCGGAAGCTTTTATGGTAGGCTGATGGGTCAGCTGGGATTCTTCTCCGATGTCCTTGACTCTCATCACCATCCTCCGCCTTTTTTTCTTTTATTTGAATCATCGTTTGATTTCCTTCTCCTCCTCCTCCCCCTCCTCCTCACTTACTGTACTTCCCGCACACCGTGTCCCCCGTGGCCACGCCGACCTTGGCCTCGCCGTAGCTGCTGCTGTCGACGTGCATCCACAGCACGTACTTCTGCGTCTTGTCGTTGTACAGCACCTTGGGCCGCTCGATCACGCGGCCGGGCCCCAGGTCGCCGCTGCCGGCCGTCCGCGACAGCAGCGCGCCCTCGTAGTGCCACTGCACGAGGTCCGTCGACGAGTAGCAGTTGACGTTCTGGAAGGCCGTGCCGTCGGTCTTGTCCTCGCCGACGAGGTAGTACGTGCCGTTGACCGCGATGACGCCGCCGCCGTGGGCCTGCATGTGGGCGCCGTTGGACTGGATCGTTAGGGGGAGATACGCCAGGGACTCGGGGACGCGACCAGCAAACTCACCGCCGTCCACGTCGCGCCCGGAACGATCTGCAGCACCGCCTGGGCCGCCGGCACGAGGCCGGCGACGGCGGCCAGCAGCAAGCACGTAGTTCGCAGAGCCATGGTGAGGATGAAGACAGATGACAGCTGTTCAACAATGTCCACTGGCACTCGTCCAGAAGAACGATATATAGAACTTCAAAGACGACTAACGCGGCGAGTGGAGAATGGAAGCCATGTCTGCCCTCCCGAAATGTCTGTATTTTGCCGTGGACCCAGATTGGCTGGGCAGGCAGAGAAACATCACATCCTGGCCCACCGCGTCCAAGAGGACTTGCTATATCGTGCCGCTGTATTAATTTGGTCCTCCTCTGCACCTGCGGGTAAGGGTTCCGAGAGAAGAGACAGTGGTCTCCGTGCTGGCGAGCGTCGATGTCATTCCGTCCCAACGACACTTGTCCGTCTGGGGCTATTGGGACGAGAACCAGGTGACCTTCGATGGTTCGCGGCTCCGTGTGCAACACTGGCCTTGCCTGTATGTTGCAATCGTTGGAATTGTTTCGAGACGAATCTAGGGATCACCAGAGATCATATCCGGAAGCCTTTAGCTGCCAACTACAGCGACAGTCCTCAGACTAACGACGCCCTCATAACGGGCTCGCATATAGACAGACGTGCAGTCGCGAGCTTGCTCTCTCGCGATGAAACAGCGTTCATGAGCGATCGACAGGACAGACCTGGCGGCATGAACCATGGCAATTGCTGTGCCTTTTTGTCTTCTTTGTCGTCTTTCTCCTTTTTCCTTTTTTCTCTCTTTTTCATCTTTCCGGCATTCTCCTTTTATGCCGTACCAGGCCATACCAGGCCATACCAGGCCCACAAAGAGCTCGACATTCTCTCTGAGACGCCGTCTCGAGAACCGAGCTGTCTTTCTTCTCTTCACTCTCCGCTGCTCTTCCAAACTCGAAACAGGCCTTCCGTCATCGCACAGCACAGCCAAGCCAAGGCATTCCTAGGCATTCTCAGTGTGGGCGGGATCGGCTGCCCATACGATGTAGCGCTACTTTTCAGTATTAGTCATTCCACCATACCCACAGAGCCACACTAGTATACCTGCACAGAGGCCGCGTACTGCTACTTGGCCGCGCCGTGCGCCACAACTGCGGGGTGGCACTGGCCGAAACGCACTTGACGGGCCAGGGCCTTAATTAGTCTCCTTCCTCGTTTTCTGCATCGCCCGTCCCAACCATCGCCAACTTCCACCACCACCAGCCGTCGTCGACGACCACACGACACGCGACGCCGCCCGCCACGCAAAGGCCCGCGCCATTGGACCCCCCGATTGGACCTTTTTTTTTTCTTTTTTCCTTTTTGCTGTCGCTGTCTTTCCTTTTTTATGATTGCGTTACGAGGCCGCTGTCCTGCCTCCACCTCCATGCCGACGACGACCCGATCGGCCTCGCCTGCTGCATCGCCCCCGACCCCGACGTGAAACGGCCCTTCGTCCTTCATTAGCACCCTTCTCTCCGTGATGCGATCCGTCCGCCTCGACTGACGACCGCGCGCGAGACACACCATCATGGTGCCACCGGACGAGGCCGCCGACGGCGAGCCGCCGGACCAGTTCCGGTTCTGGGAGGGTGGGTGACAAAGACAATCCAGCCGGAGGAATATACTGGATATAAAAGAGACAGAAGACAGCTGACAACCACGCAGCCCTCAACGGCACCGTCTGCGCCCCCTACGCCAGCCACGAGGAGATCGACGACGCCCTGCGCGCCTGGCTCGGCCTCGTGTCCACGGGCCGCGACCAGTTCCTGCGCGACGAGGACGACCTGGCGCGCTGCTCGCGGTGCCTGCTGGACAGCCCGCTGTGCGCCGGCAGCGCCGTGCGCGACTACGTGCACACGCAGATCGTGTACAGCCTGCTGCAGGAGGACGAGGCGCGCCCGCTGCACGCCATCGCCAACTATTTGCTATTGGCCGGCCGCAGCGACGAGGCCGTGTTCCGCCAGATGGTCGACGCCGGCTGCTTCGCGCGCCTCATCGAGCTGATCAACAGCCGCCGCGACGACGACCGCCGCCTGCACCGCCTGCTGCTCGAGCTCATGTACGCCATGGCGCGCATCGAGCGCGTGCGCGCCGCCGACCTGCTGCACGTCGACGACGCCTTCGTGGGCTACCTCTTCCAGATCATCGAGGACCTGTCGGACGACATCGACGACCCATATCACTATCCCGTCATTCGCGTTTTGGTAGGTGGTCAGAAGGCCATACGGCCATGCGGCGAGACAGAGAGAGAAGCAAGCTAACCACCCCCTCCTGCAGCTCGTCCTCAACGAGCAGTACATGGTCGCCGCCACCGCCGCCGCCGCCTTCGACCCCATGTCGCCGGCGGCGCCCCTCACCAACCGTGTCGTGAAGGTGCTCAGCCTCCACGGCGACCGCTACCGCACCTTCGGCGAGAACATCATCCTGCTGCTCAACCGCGCCACCGAGACCGCCCTGCAGCTGCTCATCCTCAAGCTGCTCTACCTCCTTTTTACGACTACCGCCACCTACGAGTATTTCTACACCAACGACCTGCGCGTCCTGCTCGACGTCATCATCCGCAACCTGCTCGACCTGCCCGACGAGTCCGCCGCCCTGCGCCACACCTACCTGCGCGTGCTGTACCCGCTGCTCGCCCACACCCAGCTCAACCAGCCGCCCCAGTACAAGCGCGACGAGATCCTGCGCGTCCTCGCCATCCTGTGCGGCTCCGGCAACGTCCACTTTGCGCCCGCCGACGAGACGACGCTGCGCCTCGTGGACCGCGTCGCCAAGGTCCCGTGGCTGGCGGCCGCCACGCCGCCCCCCTCAGTGCCGGCGTCGCCCACCAGCCCGACGGGCACCGCCGGCACTGCAGGCACAGCAGGAACCGCAGGCACAGCAGCGACGTCGGCTACGCAGCGCACCAGCACGGCGTCCAGCGCGGACAGCGTGCTGACGACAACGACGACAACAAGCAGCAGCAGCAGCAGCGCCGACGACAGCGAGGCCGACCGCAACCACGTCGTCAACAAGTTCCTCGGCATCAGCCTGTCGCCCGAGGGCGGCCACGAGGGCCGCGAGAGCCGCGCGAGCGTGGCGGACGTGGCGGCCGTCAAGGAAAAGCCGGGCGTCAAGACGCCGAGCCGCAAGGCCGCGTTCACCGAGGCCGAGCTGCGGGTAGAGGCGGGAGGCATGAGTCCCACGGTCGAGGTCGTCGCCGGCAACGACGACAGCCACCCGATCCCGGCCGTGGTCGTCGCCTTTGCGCCCAACGAGGACTTCCTCGTCAAGAAGACGGCGCACCACCACGAGCACAAGCGCCAGAATGGGGACGGGGTGTCGCCGAGAGCAATGTCTCCGAGAACTACGTCGCCGACTTCGCCTACCCTGCCCCCGACGCCCCCCGAACGCAAGCTGCGGCCAAGACGCATCCTGCCGGCCGTGCCCAAGCACCGCCACGGCGTGCTCATGAAGCCGCCGCCGCCGCCACCAGCCGAGGCCGCTGCGGGCGCCGCACTGGCGGGGGCCGCGCCTGCCCCGACGAACGGCGAAGCAAACACGGAGGCGCATCCGACAGCCACGGCGGCCGCGGCAGCCGCAGCCGCAGCTGCCCACACAGCGCACGGCCACCCGCACCCTCACCACCACCAGAGCCACTCGCCCCAGGGCCACTCGCCCCAGGGCCACTCGCCCCAGGGCCACTCGCCCCACCTCGCCGCCGCGGCCAACGGGAACGGCGGCGGCGGCGGCATCAAGAAGCTGCCGCCCAAGGCGCCGCCGCCGCGCCGGGCGGGCCGGCTGAAGCAGGCGGCGTCGAACGCGAACCTGCACCACGCGGCGGTGGAGTCGAGCTGGGATCCAGCCGGGCGGTGCTGAGCGGCGTTTTGATTTCGGTACTCGGCGCGAGCGACGATGATCTTGGGTGGTTTTATTTTTTGCGTCTCTTTTTATACCTTTTTTATCTCCTTTTCTATACATTTTCTACACATTACCCCGTGTACGACTTACTTTTTTTTCAGCATGGCGTCGGGACAAGCAGACACGAGAAAAGGGGATTCTCCCTTTCTTCTACAATAATACACTGGTCTTTTTGTGGTCTTGTTTTTTTGTTTTTGTGTTTTTTTTTTCTGCTCTTTTCTATTGCTCTTGCTTTTCTGTTGTCTCGTTCTCTAAACGAAGAAGAGAAAAAAATAAATAAATTGGATATAAAGAATTTAATACTTTGAAAGATTGGAAACCAATTGGGTAGAACTGTCCAAGTTTGTTCATCAGGGTTGTCTTTCTCACTTTCTCTCTAGTCCTCGCCTTCTCTAGTAGCGGGGCCTCGCCTCGCCTCTCGATTACCCCCTCGACCGCGACCGGTCGTGCCGCCCGCCCGCCCACCGCATCACCCCGCGCGCCGGCGTCGTCCGGCACACGATGCTCGGCTCGATCGGCTGCGCCTGGTCGTACCCCTCGCCGCGCGACGTGCCCGCCTTGAACAGCGCGGGGCGGATCACCAGGGAGATGTCATCCACGCCGGTGCCGCTGCTGCTGCTGCTAAAGTCGGCGACGGCGGCGGCTGCCACGGTATCGCTCTCCCGGCTCGACGCCGACACCGTCTCCATCTCGCGCGCGTCAAAGGCCATGCCGTAGCGCTGCCCGCTCGTCGACGTCGGGTAGTGCACGTAGAACCACGCGCGCTGCTGGCACAGGTCGGCGTCGAGCCCGATGGCCTCGGCGACGACGTCGAACAGCTGGCGCCGGAGGGCGGCGGCGTCGCCGCCGCCGGTGCCGCCGCGACTGGGGCTGTGGCTGTGGCTGCGGCTGCTGTCGTCTCCGCTTCCGCCCCCGCCCGGACCGCCCCCCCCCTTCCCCAGGGCGAGCAGGACCCCGACCTCGGCCTCGAGCTGCCGCACGACGGCCTCGACGTACGGCGCCGCCACGACGGCCACCTGCTGCTGCCGCTCGCCGCCGTCCGCGGCGTCGTCGAGGCCGCGCACGAACACGGCGGTCTGGGCGCGCCACTGGTGGAACGCCGGGTCGGCCGGGCGGCTGTACAGCATGTTGTCGTCTGGGAAGTTAGTCATGAACGAACTGAGAGGTGACCGAGGGGCGGAAGGAGGGACAGCAGGAAAGTGAAAAGGTGGCGAGGAGAAACGTACTAATCTTGGCCAGGGCGTTCGACCAGCGCGCGGCCCAGCACATGCGGCTCGAGTGCCGCGCGCCGCTGAAGACGGCGTCCGCCAGCACGGCCCAGATGGCCGCCTCGACGAGGTGGACGGACCCCGTGCGCGAGTGCAGGAACCTGTCGTAGTCGGGCGTCAGCCGCCTGAGAAACGGCGCCCGCTCGGGCGAGACGGGAAGCGACGCCGCCGCCGACGAGGGCAGCGCCGCCAGCCGCGCCTCGACGCACTGCCGGATCTGCCAGCGCAGGCCCTTCCAGCGCGAGCGGATCTGGCCGTCGGGCAGCTGGCCGACGCCGGCGGCGGCGTTCCCGTTGAGGCTCAGGTGGTTGATGCCCAGCCCCGGCAGGCCGCCGGCGGGAAGCTGCTCCAGCTGCTTGACCTGCTCCTGGATGCGCGTGCGCAGGCGCTCGACGAGGCCGCCGAGCTCGGCGATCTGGGCGTCGCGCTCGTGCAGCAGGGCCACCTGGCCAGCACTCTGCTGGTGCGCGGCGGCCAGCTGCGAGGACATCGCGTAGAGGTTGATCTCGGACTGGGCCCAGGCGGCCTCGTAGTAGGCCTTGCAGCTGGCGCAGGGGATCTGCTGCTGCTGCTGCTGCTGCTGTTGCTGCAACTGCTGCAGCTGTTGTTGCTGCTGCTCAACGGCCGTCTGCTGCGGTATGTGATCGCACGGCGGCGCCTGCATGCCGGGCGCCTGCATGCCGCCTCCTCCAGGCCGGAGGCTGCTGGGCACGCCGTTGACATCCACGCCTCTGCTTCCGCCGGAGGACTGTATTGGCGGAGGCGGTGGGGGTAGTATGGTTGCCTGAGGAGGTGGTGGTGGTAGCGCTAGTTGTGATGCCGATTGGGATAATGCTGGTGCCTGTCCGGGAGTGGCCACTTTGGTTGGACTCGGGGCGCCGCCTGGCCGTGCCGACGGCGTCGGGCTGGCCACGGGCGGTGTCGGCACGGACACCACGCCTGCGGCCGTGGTTGGTGTTGTTGCCGTCGTTGGCGCTGCTATTATGGTAATACCGTTGCTGCTGCTGCCGCCTTGCAGCGGTGCCGACGTCGGCCCCTTGCTTCCAACCCGCTTGCTGTCGGTCCGCCGCAGCTTCTTGAGGCCGCCCAGTAGACCGCCGCCGCCTCCACCGCTGGTTGCAGTTTGCTGCTGTGCCCTCTGCACGGCCTGCAGGCTCTGCACACTGGCCGTCGAGGCCGTTGACGGCGGCTTGGCCGCGCCCGGTCTGGGTGGTGGATCCGGAATTTTAGGCGGCACCGCCGGGGGCGCTGCTGTGTTCGTTGGGTCGGGACCCTTCTGAGGCACTGGAGGTGGTGGTGCCGGCACGGTGAATGTTGTTGGTGTGGGCGGCTGCAACGGCTGCAATGGCTGCACCGACTGGGGTGGTTTTGTCTGCTGCTGGGCTGCCATGTTGCCGCTGCCGTCAACATCACCCACCAGGCCAGGCGGTACAGCGGCTCGTCCGTCGGTCTTGGGAAAGCTCGCTGTTCGGATGCTCGCCGCTCCGGTTGTGGTGACGGGCGAGTCGGCGGCCGTCGGTTCAGGACTGCCGTTATTTGTCGCGCTGGTGTCGTCATCGACGTCGCTGTCGCTGTCATCGTCGTTTTCGCTGTCGTCGCCGCCTGTGGGGATTCCGTTGGCGGCTGCTGCTGCATCACCGCCGTTCAGCATGGGCGCATTCACCGTGCCGCCTCCTCCACCACCGGCGGCAGCGCCACCGTTTGATCCGAAAATCTTGGTCTTTGTCCGCTGAAAGTGCTTTCTAAACGACATCTTCCCGCCCGACGGCGAAAGTGGCGGCTCGGCTGACGCCCGCCGTTCCCGATCGGCTGCGCTGTTGCCGCCACCCCCACCGCCGTCGCCGACACTGCTGCCGTTGGCCAGGCTCGTGGTGGACATGTTTAAGCGTCGGAACAGAGACGACTTGGACGACGACCGCTTCTGCTGTTTGGTGATGACCTGCCCCGTGGAGGAGAACAAGCCCGGCTTTGCAGCCGACGGCGGTCTGCCTCTGCGCGTCTCCATTGCTTTCCCCTTCCAGCAGCAGCTTGTCTGGAAGGAGGAGAGAGAACAAAAAAAATAGAAGCAGACTTTTTTTTTACAAGAGACAATATGTCTATCCTTTATGCAACTCTCGGAAGGGCAACAAGAATCGAAACGGTGCTGTGTGTGTGTGTGGGGTGGGAGGGTGGAAGAGGAAGGCCGCGACAAAAGGAGACGAGGTGTGGCAGGGCCGCGCTGCCGCGAAGAGCAGCAGAAAGCTAAAAATGGAAACACAAGGCAAAAACGAGACGAGACGAGTCCCGAAAGGCAGCCAGCGGGAAAATCGAGAAAGCGAGAACACGAGGAAGAGGACAAAGAAGACGCCTAGAGCACGCCTAGACGAGACGGGATGGATAGCTGCAGGCAGACAAACGGCGCCAGCAGCTTGGGCCACACTGCGAGCAGAGCCCGGAGAGCGGTGACAATACAGCTCAAAGCGTGTGCGCTGTTTGGCTGATTGGGTGGCGGAAGGGGTGACGTCGGCGGGTGCGTTTTCTGCTGGGAGGACGTTGTCTGGTGCGTGGTCTCCTGGCCGGCAGCTGCCTATCGGCAACACGTCATCCTGGCCGTCGGGCAACAAGCGTTGCGAGATACAGCCTCTCTAGGACAGGCAGGAGGATAGCCAGAGTCTGCCCAGGAAGCAATACGAAAGATGGTCTGGAAGAGGGTTTGGGGGGCAGTGCACAGCGAGGGCAGATTGTGAGGCTGTCTGCCAGGAGCGGAGGATATAAGACGACGGGAGACCCACTGGAGCCAGCGAGGGCAGTCAGGGCGTTTCCGGTGACGGGCGACGAGGTGACCAGCTGCAGTCCTCTTGGGGAGAACTGTTCAGTCCACTTCCAAGCAGAGCCGCTGTCCAAGAAAATCCTATCCCATCGATGAGACAGGCGCAAGGATAAAGACAAGGAACCCGAGGTGGAAGAAGGGGGGGGGGGGGGGGGGGCGCCCCCCCCAAAAGGAGGACAGGAAAAGGAGCGAAAGGTGATTTTTTTCGCTGTCTCTTTCTGGTGATGATTGAGGAAGGCAGCGCA
>WNYD01000323.1:0-19444 GCA_021396205.1 Sporothrix brunneoviolacea
ATTCTTCCCCGCCGGCCGGCAAACACTCCTCATCATGCCAGCCTCCCTTTCGTCCCCCCCCCCCCCCCCCCCCCCCTCTTTCCTGTAAATACGCAAAGAAAGACAGAAACCAGAATAAGAAAACAAAACCGAAAAATTTCTTCCTCGAAGTCTGTAGCATCATGTTCCAATGACGATACTGAGTTCGAGGCTCATCTCGGCTAAAGCTTTTTCACATCTTCGTTTTCCAATGCCAGAGAAGCTGCCAGAGTCAGAGCGGAGCAGAACGTCTCGAGGCGGCCGAATTGGCAGAGCAAAAGAAAGGAAAGAAAGAAGGCGACAGGCGATGGGATGAGCAGTTCGTCGTTCAATGAGCATCTTTTGCTCGATGGGGCCGTCTTTGCGAGCAGTTCCTTTGGGCAGGGCAGCTTGGACACAGAGTCCCCTCGACGCCGGGCACAGCATGTGGCAAGACCCCGTCGTCCATGGGGCACGCTGCCTGGTGTCAGCCGAAGCCACACACGGTGGCTGGCTGGCTGGCTGGCTGGACTGGCTGGCTGGATGGTTCGATGGTACCGAGTGGACGGCGCCCCCCGCAGATCTGAGATCAGCCCTGCCAGGAACGCTAGGCAGTTGCTGGGGTGGGTTTTTCGTTTGGGGGCGATCGCCGCTACCTTTAGCGGCGACGACGGCGGCGATCTTGCGGGAAGCTACGGGCCAGGCCGCGAAACGACGCCCTGCGCTCGACCTCGCGCTGGGTCTCCCGTTCCTCCCTGGCCTCATAGGACCATGGGATCGAGCCATTGTAGGGGTTTGTGACCGGGTCCTGCCCCCTCCAATATTGGGGGGCGCCGTTGCCGCCGTTGCCGCCGTTGCCGCCGTTGCCGCCGTCGTTGCTGGGGTCATTGGGAGCTTCGAGGTTCTCAAGACCGGCGGCGATGTCGTTGCCGGGACCACCTCCGGCACCGCCAACGGAGCCGCGAAAGAGGGCACCGCTGAGGTCGCTCCCGTGGGCGACGCCGCCACCGACGGCGTTCCAACTCTCCGCGCTCCCGTTGGACCGGCTACTGGAAGGGAAAAGCGGCTGGTTAGTCAACGCATCTTGAACTTGCCCTTTGCGAAGAGAGGTAAAGTATCGGAGGATTTCCTTGCATCCTTTTCTTTTATTATCATTGTCGTCACCGTCGATACTGTCGTCACCATCCTCCCCTGGAAACAGCACTGGCCGGTTTCCCATCATGTTCTTCACGACCCCTTCTACCCTGCACAGCCTCTCTCGAGACCAAAACGTACCTTCCCCTGGAGCCCGGGTCGACTTCCATGGAGCCCGGGTTGCTCTGGCCTTCTTCGGCGTACTCGCCCTCGTGGTGTGGCTGGCCATGGCCGTCGGTGTCCCCATAGTGTGGGGTCTGATCATGGTACTGGATGTCGTGCTGAGCGAGTCCGTGCTGCAAGTGTTGCAGTTGCCAGTGGCGCTGCTGGCCGTGGTCGGAGTCGTCTTGAAGCTGCTGCTGAGGTTGATGCTGCCAGTCCGCCCCGTCGGTCCTGTGGCACTTGTTGGTCTTGGGAGTCATGTCGGAAGGGGGCAAGGAGGAAAGATATGTTGGTGTGCTGGCACAGTTGGAGGGATCAGCGATGCCGTTGACAATGGTGTGGATAGAGTTGGCGGGAGTTGAAGGGGCGAACGGGGGCTTCGAACGTGCTAAAACAAGAGGTCAATACACTAGGTGTACTGCTGGCTGATAGCATATGAATGTTTATTGGGGAAGAGGGAGCGGGGGGGGAGGAAGAGAGAGAAAGAGAAAGAGAAGGAGGAAAATCCGGTTGGGGAGAGATGGGAGATGGGAGTGGCTATTTATTGATATCGTGGGCCCTCTCGTTCTGGCTGTGCCACTCACCAATACTCCTGGGGCGTACCTCTTGTCCACAATAGAGAGCACACAGCCCAGTGGACCAAGGCGTCCAAGGCGCAAGGACTAAGGGTTGTTTTACGCCAATAGGCTCTGCTCGCCTCGACTTGTCCCCCTGCTAGAACATGGAAGAAATGCCGTCCGGGATGACCCCTTTCTTTTGATTTATTTTTCTTCACTTTTCGTTCCTGCCATGTCTCTGTTTCCGCTGCCGTTGACGGGATATGGTGCCATGGGGTAGAGCCGAGGTGTAGGACTTCGAGCTTGTTTCCTCTTTTGGTTGTTGTTTTGTTGGGAAACGAGCGTAGTGCTCCCCCCACAGGTAACGACCAACAGACGAGAGATGAGTGCCGGCACAGGCTATGGCACAGCAAGGGCTGACCAAGACACCGACGATAAGAGGACGAGAGGGCGGAAGAAGACAAGAAAGTGAGAAAAAAAATAGGGCTTGTTGCGGGTCCATCAAAAAGGCGCCGGGGGGTGGGCTCGGTTGGGCATGCAGAAAGATTTCAGCGACGAGTTACAAGGCGGCGTGAGCAGAGCGGTCTTTCGTCAGGGTGCGGATCGACATTCGAATACTCGAGCGTGCAATTTCAGGATGCGATGCCGGCGAGAGTGCCCTGACTCAGAGGGCGATGGGCGTGAAATGGGAGAAAAAAAAGCGGGACGAGGCTTGACCTAGAGCACAGCTTGACCTAGAGAACAATAACGACGCCGAGATTTGACGTATCATAAGGGATCTCGTTAGGCTGGAACAGACGTTGCCATGCGTGCCGGCGAGCTTCTGAGGTGATCTTGAAATCAAAGACGAAGAAAAGAAGAAGAGAGAGGTGGGGGGGGGGGGGGGAAGAGAGAGAGAGACAGAGACAGAAACGAACGAAGACTGCCTGAGAACAAGCAATATGACCTTGCAATGCAAGAGGATGCGGCCAAACGACACATATGTGGCAGTGCAAACCGCACGGTAGTTCGCCCCAGCTGCCAGGTCTCAGAGGCAAAGCGAGGTTTAGCAGGTCCAGAGGCAAATGGACTGCCCAGACTGGTCGTGTGCTGAACGCGGCCTGGTTGGCGGCCCTTTGGGAGACGCTGTGCCTATGGCCTGGGGAGGTGGTAGGCTAATGTCGGTTCGTCGGGCATGAGTAGACTCTCTAGAGGGATCTCGTTTATCGAGCAGAAGCAGACATGCGATGTAATGCCTCGCGCGACGTTTTAGAAGGCCAAATAGAGGGGTGGAGGGCAAAATAATAGATACCTCAAGTTGGGCTTCAACAACAGGGGGACCTAGGCAGAAAATTTCATTTCTCGGATGGAAAAGAGGGGTGACAACGGGGGAAGAGAGTGTGCGAGCCGGCGGTGTTTCGCCCATTGTAGCTTATGCTAAAAAATGGGCAGAAGAGAAGAAAACGAGGCGGAGACAATGAACAAAAATCAACAAACCCCTATTTAGGCGACAGTAGAGACCCAGACATGTGCGGAAACAAGTGACGACGGAAGGGCGGATGGGTGAGCTGCGCGTACGCTCAGCACGGGGTGTCCGGAGGACTCTGTCCTGCCGGGGATGAGCTGCTCAGACGACGGTCCATCGAGGCAAAAAAGTCGTTGACATAAAAAGCCTGGGAGTGGTTACGAGAAGTCCCATTTTTTTAAGGGGGATGGACGGGAGACGGACGGGGGACGGACGGCCAACAGGCTGTGAAAATGGCCAGCAGGACAGACACGTCAGATGAGAGAGAGCACATGTAGGAGACAGAAGTATGCACATAGAAATCACCGTGGACAGGGAATATGTGCACAACCGGCACGCGAGCACTGTGAACCTACAGATTGGCGAACGATTCTGGAAGCAGATGCAGGGTCGGGACAAGCGCAAAACCGCCAGGTCGCAGAAGCTGGGCCAGAATGTAGATTCAGAGCAAAATATTGACTGCGGAGGGGAGAAGAAAGAGAGGGGAGAGGGAGAAAGGAACGGAGAGAGGAGAGGGAGAGGGAAAAAGGAGGAGGCACGAGAAGGAGATAGCAGAGGGGAACGGGGGCAGCTGTCTTTCCCCTTTGCTGTCTTTCCTCCATCTCCTCTGTTTCCTCTCTCTTCTCTCGTTCTTCTCTTTTTTCTGTTTCCCCTCGTGCCTCTTGCTGCGTCCCTCTCCCGACTGAGCACGCTGTCCCGAGCTGCCTGTTTGAGCCGGATGCATCTCGCAGCGCTTCTAGCTGAACAATGCTTGCTTTACTTTGTCCGTTGCTCTGAGACAGAGGCTGCAGACTGCAGACTGCAGACTCGGAAGTGGGCCTCGAACAGGAAAAGAAAGCAGGATACGGAGTAGAAAACACCAGATACGGAAAGGAAACGCCCACACCCACACACACACACACACTCGCCGCGCACGCACTAGCTGCCTCTCCTCGATAGCCGCCAGGCTGGAAGACGAAGGGGCAGCGATGGATCAGCGAAGAGAAGCCCAGCAAGAAACGAAAAATTGAAGAAAACTCTGCGCATCCAAACGAGCAGAAAGGGTGTGTGGGAGGCGTGGGAAGACTGCACACCCCCCCTCCTCTCGAGCTGGACAGGGAGAGCGGGCTGGGGACAGGATGCGGGGACAAAGGAGAAGGCTGAAGACAAAAATATTAAGCGTCTCGCTGATGTCCTCGCCGGCGCCTTTGGTCGTGCTCCTCCCTTTTGCCTCTGGACAACCCGACGACCGCTGGCCCATGCCCATGCCCGTCGAGCCCAACCCGGCTTCTGTCTTGTATGAATTTGCCCCGGTGGCTTCTGCCCGCCCCCTTGATCCGAATGTCGAATATTGCTCCGTACTCCGTACTCGTATTCTTGCTTCGCTGCGTCAATGAAAAAAAAAAGGTTTTGCAGGCCTGTGGAGCTGAAAATGCTGCTGCTGCAACCCACACCTCAGCTTAACTCGGCTAGTCCCTGTTTCTCTTTTTTATTCTTTTCCCACACATGCATGGCTCTTTTTGGCTCGAGAGCCTGTGTCTACAGCATGCTTTGTCTTGTTTCGATCGAAGCATTGCGGAGCGCTCCGGGCAGGGAAGCGTCTTTGTCGTTTCTCCGCACCACATGGCAAAACCGTTGCCCCCCCCCCCCCCTTTTTTTTTTCCCGCCTCTTCCCTTTTCCCCTATTTTCCCCCTTTCCTGCTCCTGCATATGCTCGCCCTGTCGGAGTCAATCATATTACTCGGAGGAGCAAAATGTGCAAATTCAGAGCAAGACGTAGGAGAAAAAAGACAAAATGCAAATATTCAGTTACAAGATCCACCCCCTCCAGAGATCGTCTGAGCAAGATTGTTATGCTTGATCCGCCCGCCATGGGGTACGCACGATTATGACTTACAGCGTGGGGGCTGCTGTCGCAATACGGGCACGGCCAGGCCAGGCCAGACTGATCTGCTTCTGACACCAAGCGTCTACTCGTACGTCTATACGACGTAATTAATCCATACAGACAACGCTAGCAGCGCGCTGGAGATTCCGGGATCGACAGACGGCTTGGGTCGTCTCCAGCGCTTTAAGACCTCGCTCCACCGCCTCGTGTCCGCGGACGGGAGCTACTGTACTGTAGTGGTGTGTGTGCGCGTCGTAGGGGGCTGTGGCTAGTGGGAAAATATGCGAGATGAATCCGAGCCCATGGCGTACGCTACGGAGGAAAGACCTCGCAGACCTCGAAGCCCTCTGCCGTGAGTTGTGGATGCCACGCATCTTGCTTCGTACTGCCGACCCGCCGCCATCCTTTGGCCTCGATGTGCATTTCCCATGGATGCAAGATACGGCGCCCGAGGACTGCCTGTTGCATTCCTAGTGGAAACTGCCGCACGGCATGGCCGTGGCAATGCCCGAGCTCAATAGTTTTTCCGCGGGTTTCAAGCGGTTTTTAAGTGTCTATTTAGTGTTATTAATTCACTGATTTATTGTATTTTCTCTGGCCCCTTTGCCGGGCAGCTTGCCTGTCCCGGGCGGTTGGGAGAACCTTGACCTGGACGTTCACCTGCCGATCTTCTGCAATACCCGGCCCCAGCATGGCGGCTGTTGGGCGGCGTATTACTCCGTATTACTCCCGGTTCTGTGATATGAATCCAGGAATGGCTCAGGAGAGGCCAAGAGACGGCGTCCAAGTCTGGAAAAAGCCGCATCTCCTCGACCTCTCAGCCGTGAATCCCCTCGCTACCGCTCTTTGATGTCAAACAGCATCGAAACTGGCCTGTTGGAAACTGGCCTGTTGGAAACCGCTGCCTGGTTCCTTTCCGGCCCTTTTCTTACGTACATGGCTTGGATGTGCTGGTCGCTGCGGGCACCACACGCGACTGCTGCTATTCTGCTTGTGATTCCATCGTATACGATAGACCGTCTTGTAGAGGGAGCATTCGTTCAAAACCTCTCCGGCTCGGCAATTAAAAATGAGACACAGAAGCAGCCTACGTTGGTGACGACGTCATCTGAAGTCGGCCCCTGAATCTTTCAGACGGGAGGAATACGGAATACGGCACAAAACATCCAACGTATAACAGTAGATCCCAGCGCCCGAGTCTGATATTATCGGTACACCCATAGAACCAAGCGGTCTCTTAGAGTGGCTGCAGGTTTGACATGCCCGTCCCGCCCACCCATGCTTCTCAAACCTGGAGAGATGGCATCTTTGGCTTTATTCGCTCTCTCTCTCTCTCTCTCTCTCTCTCTCTCTCTCTCTCTTTCTGTTTATGCATATTGCTGCAATCTATTCCGTCCAATTTGTTTTGTGTTTCAGGGCGCCTGCATGCCGAACCTGCATATAGCGGTGAGCAAACGCAGGCACAGCTCCGCGCAGAACGAGCCCGGACAACACCCTTGCGGAGCAGTTTGGTTGTTCAATATTGCTGCTCCCTCATCTGGCCAACGTCTTCCCCTTCTCTCTTCCCTTCTAGAAGAATCACACAGGCCTGCACAAGATGATCCACAAAAAAGCAATATCCAAGCACCCCCCTGTTTGCATGCATGCCAGCGCAACGAGTGGCGAATTCAAGCATCTGCACACGGGCCTAGATACGACTCTCCGTTCACACAATGGCTTGTTGAAAACGATACTCTTTATCACGCGGCCGTGCCCTATCAAAATGGCCCTTACAATGTCCGACGAGAACAAGAGTACAAAGAAGCAAAAGAGAAACAATATTCGCGCATCTGCGTCGTCGGTAAATTAGGGAAAAGGGCAGGCAGGCAATGACCGCGTCAGCGTCTGCTGCATCGAGCGGACGGACGCTTTCCTCAGACAGCATGACCCGTCTCGGTTTCCCTTGTTCTGTTCTCTGTCTCTCTCGCGATGTCTGTGCAAACTGGCCAGCTGCGCAGTGATCCAATCATGGGGGCCGCCTGCGCGGGTGGCCTGACTATTTCTTATTCCAAGCCAGCCGACAGGAAATGAGCTGTCCAATGCCCCCCCCAGGACAGCCAGAACAAGACCTCCCAAAAACCACGCCGATGTGCTGTGGATAAGCCTTTTGGACAAGGCTGGGGAATCTGCAAGGGGGTGGCCAGCACCACGTAACCCCCGTCTCGGCATTTTTTTTCCCTTGATCTCGTTTGCCGGACGTGGCCATCACGGGCTTGTTTTCCTTTTTTCTTTTTGTTCCTCTCTCTCTTCTCTGTCTCTCTCATTTCATGAAGCATTAGCATGCATGCATGAATACCCGATTTTAAGCCTGTACAAGGCCCGAACAAGGCAATGTCAAGCAAACAGGCAGCCAGGCAGCCAGGCAGCCAGTCAGCTAGCCAGCTCAGCAAAACAGGCTCGAAACTCGGTAAAAGAAAATTTCGTTGGCTTCGTTCGCCGTTCCTGCCGCAGCATGAGGCTGTTTTCTTTTTGTTTTGTTTTTTTTTCTTACGAGCTCTCTCTCTCTCTCCCCCTCTCCTCTCTCAAGAATCATGATATGATCTTCATGCATGGATACCCGATGCTAGGTCTGTGCGACGCCCGGAGCAGACAACCTCAACAAAACAGCCAGGCAGACATGCGGGCAGAGAGGTAGGCAGACAGGAAGGCAGCCAGCCAGCTAGTCGTCAATAAACAGCGAGGTCAATATCCTGGCCCCTTATTGGATATTGAGTATTTCTGTGCCTTGCTTGCCAGCGATGAAGTTGTTTGAGGGTGAGACAAAAAAAGAGAGAGTGAAGAAACAAGAGAGCTGCGGCCCTCTATTCGCCGCGTCAACTCCATTCTCGGCTGCTTGGATTACAAGCCCGCCTCTGTCCTTATCAGAGGATGGTGTTTTTTTTGTGTTTTTTTAGAAGGTCTTTGGGTATCTATTGGATGCCTTTGGGTAGTATTTGGGGGTTTTTTTCTTTCTCGGATGCCTTTTTCGTTATTCCGTACCGAGTAAATTGTGATCGCCTGTTTCACATGACAGCAGACAACAAGAGAAAAGAGACGCACAGAGTCCTGGCCCAAACTGAGTGGCCGCCTTTCTTCGGCCAAGAATGGAATCGGGAAAGGGGAAGGGGGCAGGGCAAGCAAGACATGCGGGACAGCGAAGACGGCGCAAAACCAGCCGGCCGCAACAAAGGCGACACACAGAGGGTGAGGCTCTCAGAGGTTGACGAACCAGCATCGAGATCCAAAAAGGCGACCAGCTCATAAGCAATATGTGGTCTCGTACTAGCATACGGCAAGGGGGGACATATTAAACCAGGAAAACCCCCCCTCTTTTTTTCCCCCTTTCCCCTCGGCTTTGCTGCGTTCTTTTTCTTTGTCTTTCCTTTCGTTCCTCTTCCTGTTTCCTCCTTCGTATTGCCCTTTTCACTGTCGGCTCACGAAATGCGCCTCCTTTTTCAATCTTCTCCCCGCCCCCCCAAACAACGGCTACAAACACGGCCTTCTTGATAGCACGAGGTGCTCTCTCGAATGTATCGTCGCCTTTTGAGCAAAATCCAACCGAGGGCGGCTGAGCCTCGCTCTCTGCGGAGGACGGAGGAACAATAAAAAACGGGCAAACTACCCGTGTGCGAGTTTAGTCGATGGATCCTGCGTCGTAGCAGCATTCCGCAGCAGTCTTCGAGTCCTGTCAGACTCCCAACGCCTGGGCGGCGGCTCTCACCAGAAAACTGTGCGACCCGCCGAGGCTTGAGTTTAAGGCGTCCACTCCCCAGCCAATTAGAAGCCGTAGTTCACATCCAAGAGAGAGGCGCCGCCTGCGCCGCCGTCGTGTCGTCGTAATGCGCTTCCTCCTTGAGACAAAGATCCAGAAAAGGCTACTCTAGCTCGGACGCCTGGTTTGGGGTCTTTCGCCCTCGGCCCTTGAAAAGAGAAATCCACTAGCGACGCTACCTACGGCGTCTGCTGATGTGCCACGCGGAACGCTGCGAGCTATCCTGTTCTTGTCGTTTCTCTACCTGTGTTGGCTGGCTGCCTACGACGTAGCATGTCGTGAAATCGAACTGCTACTACGGAGTATTACTCCGTGCGCTCTTCACCAACGGAGTACAGATGCGGTAGAGTAGATAATATAACTTTTTTTATTTATTTATCTTTTCTTCTTTTTTTGGTTTGTTTTTGTCATGTATGGACAGAGAAGTCATCGATCGCTTTGAATGCAGGTTGTGGTCAGCAAGCTGGACCAACGGGTATCAACATAACCTTCCCACCACCACCCTTCTTTTATGAGACCAGTGCCTTTACAAATGAGAACAGAGCAAAGAAAAGACAAGAAAAAAAAATCCAGGGCACTGCTATGCATAGCGAAACAGAAATAGGAAAAAAAGACAAAATATTAACATGACAGAAAGGGGAAAGTCGAGACTGATCGCTAGGGTGACCAACCTGCCCAAACCCGAGTCCGGACCTGTCAAAGGAACATACATCATACTTTTACGAATTCACCCTTCAGGGGACGAAGGGAAGAGGTGAATTCGTACAAGTTTGTAGGGCTGTAGAGCGAATTTGTAAAAGTAAGCAGCGCTGTAGAGTGAGTTTGTAAAAGTATGATGTATGTTCCTTAGACAGTTCCGGACTGCGCGTCTTTGTTAAACTTGCTGACTTTGGCCCGTGCAATGGCTTCCATGTCAGACAAGCTGATATCGTCGGCGATGTCTTCGTCGTCGTCGTCAAAGTCCGCTGTGTCGCTGTCGTCGTTGTCGTCTTCGAGCCCAGGGTAGGGATCGTGCTCGTTCTCGATGTCCGCGTCACCGCCCATGTCGGCATCGTCCTCTTCCTCTTCGCCGCCATCAAACCACGCAACGGATGCCTTCCCCTTGCCGCCAGCCGTGCGGAAAGCCTCGGCGACAGAAAACTGGTGTGCGGTTGCATTGTAGTAAATCCACTTTTCGTATGCGGCCAGACGGCAGCCCATCCACAGGATGCGCTCTTTGCGCAAAGGCGTCGTGGATGCCGACTCCATCAGCTTTTCCTCGTCGTCCATGGAGTCCATGTTGGCAAACCATCCCTGGGGGAAGTTGTGCTCCGCCCAGAGCAGCCCGCGCAGAGACCAGTCTTCTGGCAGCGGCTTGTCGTCGTTGCTTCGCGGGGGCGGGGGTGGGGGGATGACCACGTCGACAGGCGAGGTTGGGACGAAGTTGCCAGCATCGCCGGTCGCGGCGGCCGCCTGCTGCTGTTGCTGCTGCTGGAGCTGCAACTCCTTCAGCTTCTTCTCTTCCTCTTCCTTTTTGTCAACCTGCGGCTGCATGAGGGTTTCCTGCTCGATCTTGTCAAAGTTCGTGTAGGTCAAGAGCATGTGGTTGAGCGTGATGACAAGTTCTTCCCAGGGAAAGCCGTGTTCGACGTACACCATACCCTCCGGGAGGCGGGCCAAGCAGAGCATCCAGACCAGGCGCGCATGAACGTATCCGTTGCAGTTGGCGTCTCCAAAGCGCGAAAATACCACGCGATCCATCTCTGTCACGAGCTCCTGGGCCGGGCGCAGGTCATCGAGGATCTGCGGGTCTGCAACAAGCGGCGGCGCAGGCGACTGCTTCTGGTCCTGCTCTTTGTCTTGTGTGGAAACAGAGGCGGGAGCATCAGCCATCGGCACATCCCCAGCGGTTGCTTGCTTCTCTTTGTCGTTCACATCGCCGTCGTCGCCTTCGGTGGCGATACGGTTGATGGCCTCCCGCAGCACTTTCATCAAGACATTGTCATCGCCGCCGTAGCTCAGCAGTGCGCAGCTGTTAACGATACCCATGTGCGCGCCGGTCTCGGTCCAGCCCCCTGCAGACTGGGCAATATGCGCGTCGAGGGCGTCGAGGAAGCGAACCACGGTGGGCGCAAGCTGCGGCTGCATGCGGTTGGTGAACAAGATGGCGTGGGCCTTTGTAAAATCGAGCTCGACGGGGGGCACGCGCTGGGGCACGCTGTTCAGGATGGGGTCCAGCAGCGTCATGATGGACTCGCGCGTGGATGTGAAGGGAATCGGCACGCAGAGGCTCTTGACGTAGAAGTAGAGCTGGGTGACCACGTACGGCCGCGCGAGGATGGCGAGGTGGTGATACAGGCGGCCTGTTGTCGGCGCGCGATCAGACGCGACCGTGTACCAGCGGCGCGAGACGCTCGTCCAGGTGTCGCGGACGCGCTGGTTGTCGTCCTCGATTGCCATGCGATACCGGCTGAGATCGCCGAGGCACTCGACCCACGTGTCTTCGAAGGCACGCACGGTCTCGTACAGCAGGGCAATGATCGAGTACGCCATGTAGATGAACGTGATCATGTGCTCGCGCGAGGAGGGCAAGCGGTGGCGCAACAGCTCGAGGAAGCTGTGGATGCCGTGTCTCCACATACGGGCGGGCATCGCATACTTCTGGGCCACGCGGCGCAGCGCCGGGGAGGCCGACGGATGCTGGGACGCAAGCATAAAGTCGTGGTGCTCGTGCAGCAGCGTCCTGTGTAGGGCGAGCAGGGCCTGCCACTGGTCGTCGTCCAGCTTGTTGTTTGGGTCGTTGTTGGCACTCTGCTCGTTGTCGATTTCGATGCATTTGCTCTCCACCATGGCCAAACCAACGTAAATCCCCTTCACTTCATTGACAAGCTGGGTGAGCGAGATGGGCCTCGTTTTGGGCTGTGACTCGATGCCGGGGTACCGTTGGGCACGCCGTCCAGGCGCCGTGGCAGGCTGCTGGTCGGGGGGCGCAGAGGGAAAGGAGTTCATCCTCTGGGGAAGAACAGCAGGACCGCCAATGGAAGAGGGAGGGGAAGGCAAGGCCGCGCCGGGCCTGCCAGGAGGATTCCCGCGGCCCGCTATTTTTGGTATAGAATTGGGGGACGAAGACTTGATTATGGTAGGAGAAGCAGTACGTGCGTGAAAGCTAGAAGCAGGGACAACCGCGGCGGCGGACGCAGGAACGACGAAGGTAGGCGCCAAACCAGGTTGTCCAGCAGAGGCTGTGGCTGGAGCAGAGGCCGAAGAATGCTGCGTGGAAGGCTGGGGCGCAAAAGCGGCAGAAGTGGACGAGACTGGCGGCAAGTGGCTCGGCCCATGGCTGCGGGCGGTTGGCGAAAAGCTGGAGCCCGAGCCCTGGGGGCGGATGACGGTGTTGGTGGTGGACGCACTGGTTTTGGGCTGGCCAGACGGCCGCGCCTGTGTGCTATGACCCTGGCGCTGGCGTGACCTAGGGGACGCGTTGGTTGCAGGGCTGGCGGGCGACGGCTGGAGTTCGTACATGCGCGGCGAGAGGGCTGGCTGTCCGCCGCTTTGGCTGTTGATCATGACAGGCGAGTCGCGAGATTGTGACGCTGCCGAGTTGTTCCTGGCTATTGAGGCATGTTCTGGTTCGACGGGCGTCTCATTAGAGCGAGAGATGTGACTAGGTAGCTGTTGCACGTGTGGTTGTTGCAGTTGCGGTTGCGGTTGCGGCTGTGGCGGCGGCTGTGGCTGTGGATGTGGCTGTCGTTGCGGTTGTCGTTGCGGTTGGAACTGAGGCTGTATTTGCACTGGTGGTTTCGTCTGTGCCGGTACGACGGTAGTCGCAGCAGAGGCGGCAGAGGCAGCAGAGGCAGCAGACAGGTCAGAGGCAACGGACGCCGGCGTAGAGGCGGCCGTGCCGAGACCGGGGAACGGCGGCGGGGTCTCCGAGGGCGATGGCGCCGGCGAGCCCGCAGCGGAGAGGACGCCTCCGTCAGACGCGGACGCAGATGCGGACTCGGACTTTGCTCGCTTGTGTGGTTGCCACGGGGATCGATCAAAGTCGAACAGGCCGGACTGCGAGGGAAACCCATGATGGTCGGTAGCTCTCTTCTTACTAATAAGGGACAACAGACAAACTTAGTTAAGGGAGAAGGGAGTGGGGGGAGAAAGAGGAGAGAAGAAATGAAGAGAAAAGAAAAGAGGAGAAAAGAAAAGAGGAGAAAAGAGAAGAGTAAAGAAAAACAAGTAGACGTAGGCCATATATAAAGGGAGGGCAACAGAAGAGAAAGAAAAGAGACACGCGATATATACAAACAGGAAAAGAAACAGAAGAGACGACAAGAGGAAGAGTATAGGGAGGGAATGGAAGTGGATGGAGTAGCTGGAGGATGAGGATATACGAGTAGAAGGAAGGAAAGAAAACGAGGAAGATACTGTGCATCCAATCCCAGGACAGAACCAAGAAGGCAAGACCGTGTGGGGCCAGACATAGAAGGAAAGAGCAACAACGTAGAGATATAAAACGGAAAGGGAAGACAGAGCGGGAGGAAGGAGCGAGGACTGGTGCAGAGGCAGGCGCGCTAAGCAGCAGAGCCGCATGCAAGGGCGGTGGAAAAGAAAAATAAAATAAAATAAAGAAACAGGGGGGGGGGGGGGAATATAAAGACACACACACCTCTCTCGGGACGGCGTGTTCGACGCACTGGAGGCAAAGGAATCGCCTCCGGGCAGCGGCGGTATTCGAACGCCGGGTTCGCTTACGACTTGCGTCCTTGGCGTGGCGTGATCTCCAGGAACGGCCCGCAGTGCTGGATCCGGCGGCCGTCGCGTGTCGTCCCAGGCCGGAGGCGACGAGGACGTCATATCACGCCCAGGGCTGATGGAGTACTCGCTCATTTCTGCTGGCTTAGTTCTTCGCGTGGGGGTGGGGGTGGGAGTTGGGATTGGGCTTCTATCTCAAAAACGGAAAAGGGACCTCGGCGAGGTGAGAAGAAGCGAAGAACAAGAGTGACAGGGAAGCAGAATTGACAGAAAACGAGAGGGAGTAAGCAGAGAAGAGAGGGAGCAGGTAGATGCCGAGGTCCTTTTCCAATGCCGGACGCCAATGGTTTGTCATAGGTTCAGCATGGGGGGGTGTTTTGAGATAGAGTCGACAACATGGAGGCCAGATTAACGGCGCAACGTATTTTGCAGACTTGGATGGCAGAACGCTCAGATGGAACGGTTGCTGAATGAAAGTATGTCGATTTCTGAAAAAGACAACTTCCTGGCCTACATTATATACGAAGAGCCGCACACAGCCGCACACAAACTGATGCATTCGGAGGCTGAAATAGCGGGCGGGGTTTTCCATCGCCCAGAACGTGGTTCGCATTTTATGCGAACCACGCTTGCCGCCTGCTAACAAACGCCCGCTCACAAAAGAAGTGCATCCCGCACTGCAGAGCCTCCTTTTCTTCTCGTTCTTACCCTCATTCACGTATGCTATTATTTCCTTCATTTTCTCTCTCTTCTCGTCTCCTTTCTTTCTTCTCTCCTCTGCTTTCTATATGCCCTTTGTCTAGCCTTGTGGTGGAATCTGGCGTTGCCCGAGAGACGAACAATTTCCGAGTCGCCTAAAGTCGCAAAGCCGTGGTGCTGGTGGCCTTGGGGCTTGCGCAGCAGACAAAGGCGTTGCCAAGGGGCGAGTACGAGTAGGCAGAGACCGTGGTAGCCCAAGGGAAAACGGACCCATAAAACACACCACCCCCCTCCCCTTCCGTTTTCTAATGTTACTAAGCGAAACGGCGCAGGGGCGTCTGCCGCCACCGTAATGCTTCCATTGCCACAGAGGCAGCCGGCCAGACTGCACGCAGCTCTCCAGACAGCCATATCCAATTCAGAACGCAGAAGCGAGGCTTTTCGAAACTGCTACTAAGACGATGCATGATATCCAGCCATTTCTAACCTCTTTCTTTCTTTTCAGCTTTCAGCCAACGTCGGTCATCAGCTGCCTGGGAGGAGGCAGCCAAGGCCGGTTTCTCGTAGACGGGACACCGGCGGCTCTCGAGAGGACCCGCGCGGCAGGCAACTTCTCACAGCCACCAGGGGCGCTCACCTTGACACATACCAGCTTGACGCGTCTAGCTGTTTCGTGCGCGGAGCCTCGCGGTCCAACTGTGGCGTGCTAGGCAGCGTACTAAAGAATGTGAACGAATCCAAGGGGCAACTGCGCAGTGTAGGCAATGCGCTGGATCATGATGCGTCTAGGCGCCAGCAGACGACAATGTCCTACCGTGTGCAATAGTCACCATCGAGAAGGCCAAAAAGGCACTCGAATGCGATTCGACCAATGAATGCTCCGTAGAAAAAAAGTCGACGACGTATTGCACCTGTTCCCTGGTGCCTGGTGCTTGCAATTACTGCTCGATTGCGGTTCCCATTAATTCATCCAAGACTGCATGCGATTCTAGAAGACGGCTTTGCAGTGAAATTCTAGTGGGATGCAGACGCCGTTTTCGTCTAGCTCGTCTTTCTCACTGACAAGGCCCATCCTCTCCGAACGGCTCGTCCATTCGTTGTTGGGTTGGTCTGGCCGAAATGTTGTAGCCGCACGTCAACTCGTGGGGAAATGTCTATGCCATGAAAAGGAAAAAAAGAAAAGAAAAGGCATTCCAAAGAGATAACACCACGGGGACGTGTATCGAGAGGACATCGATGTACAAGGCGGGAGACGCTCACGTCGCGGCCCAACTGTCATATTTTCGTGGCGTTGATTTGGGCTGTTGAGTCCAGCCAAGTCGGGTTTCAATCAATTTATATACATTTTGATGACGCTGCGTGACTCTGCCGTCGAATTATACGATATTTGCAAGCAGGACCCCATATAGTAAGGCGGGATCCTTTGCTCTTGTGCATTTTCATGTGAAGTGACCATATGCGGGTTTCCTTTTTTTTTTCTGGCTTTTCCTCGTTTTTATTCTTATTTTATTTCTTCCGTTGTCTTCCCCTTTTGCTCTCTTACATAGTGACCCAATTCAAACCCAACCACGATCGAAAGTGCAGGAAATAAATAGACACCCAAATTCCTCACCAAGCATACTCAGTTCTTGCTAAACAAAGCCCTACATGTTGCTGTCCAATCCCAAGCGTCCTCCCACTGCCGGCCATCCGCACGGAAGCCAAGCGATTGGTATATCAACGGACCGCATGCAAACCGGGGCTGCCAAATTTGTTTGGCTGGAAATCGTGCTCAAACGACAACGCAGGAAGACAAGGAAAACCACAACAAAAAGCGAGACGGCAAAACACAGCAAGTGGACCAGGACAGATTTTAGTAAAGAGAAACAAGGCGGCCGGAACAAAGGCAGCATCCCTGAGGTGACGACACAAAAAGGCATCCAAATTTGAAGAGAAAAGAAAGGAATGGGAGAGAGGGGGAAAATGGGGCGGGGGGTGAAACAAAAGCCGCGTGTGTAAAGGCGAGATACATACCCAATCGTGCGTAGGAGGACAAAACTATGGTGGACCATCATTGACAGTCAACGAAGGAACATGAATCTGGGAGCATTGGTCGTACATAGGTTCCCCCCCGACGCGAGAATAAGAAGCGGGCACAGCAAACGAAATGCAATACGGAAGAGTCGAAGCACAATCTTTATTTTAAAATCACCGACTTGACGACTCGTTACACAAAAACGAAATTGGCTGGCATTATCAAGATTATCAATTCCTGACAAGCAAACGGCAAAAATCACGCATCTTGTCCTTCCTTCCTACGTCGGCTTGCGGTTTGGATTGTGCCTTGTGTACGCGGCCTCGTATTGGAGCGACTCGTGTGCAAGCTCGACGCTCGTCCCCTTTGCTATGTTTCCGATATAAAAAGCGACATGCAGCTGCTCGCTCCCTACATTGCCATCGAGAAAGACACGATGTCAAAAAAAAAATAAAAATAAAAATAAAGGAATTGAAAATACACCGGAAGGTAGGAGAGCATTTCTATTGGTGAAGTTGCGCCCCGAAAGAGAAAAGAGGAAGAGAAATTGCAGGCACTCCTGTGCCACCACAGCCGCCTTTGTGCATCGCCAGCTTCGAGCATGTTCTTGTTTGCTCTGTTTTAAGGTCGCCTGTTTGCCTTGGAAGGTCTGTCTAACTCTGCCTGAAATTGCACCTCATTTTAATCTAAAGAGTTGTGTCTAGTCTTCATTCCCGCTCTTCATTCCTGCTCTTCACTCTTTGCGCATCATCTTTTGTTTTCATGGGAGTCACTATGTGCACACCTTGTCCAAACCGTTCGATTCCTTTTTCGTCTCCGTTTTCACGGTGGCATAGCGACCCCCTGCCAATTCATGCCCAGGGAGATAAGAAACGAGAAAAAACGGACTGGACAATGACATCAAACAAAAGCAAGAAGAGGAGCGCTGAAGCAAGGGGCTGGGAAAAAAGGCGTCGTTGCCCGTCCCTCGCCCCTGAGGGCGCAACCTTCTTTGGTGATAGCAGGGGCTCGTCACCTAAGTGAAAGTACGGTGTCCTCGTAGGATTCTCAACAAAACAAGGTGACGTGGTTTGTTGGCCGCGATGGTGGCCCGGCGGTCTAGAGATAACGGGCGGTCTGAGACAACGACGACAAAAAACAAAAAACGAGGCGGTCGCCGGCCTCTCGCCAGCCTCGTCGTGGCGGCAATGAATCATGAAAGAAATACGAGTGGCTTATCTTGTTTTGAAAGATACTGTATAGGAGCTTAGCCAGACATGCATCAATTGAAATATAGATGATCATAAACAGTTTTGACACGTCGGTGGCCGCAGCATGGACGGCCGTCGGCACCCGGCTGGAATTATGCAGGCCGCATTTCGGGCCCCCTGTGGTGGGATACGTGGGGAGAGGGCGACTACTCGTAAGGACAGCCTCGCGCACGGATGTCAAGTCGTCACAAATCTGCCGATCAGGCATTCAGGCACCAAAACATGAGGGCTCTGACTACGAGTAGAGTGAGGCGCCCACTGAAGCCGTCGAGGCACTGTCACCAAACGACGATCGTAGTCTACGAAATCAGGATTTGTGAAAGAAGGGCCAAGCCTTGTTTCACTCGTTTGTTTTTTTTGCCAACCGCCCTCCTCTCCTTGCAACGAACAATCTTGGCACAAAAGAGAATTAAAACAAGATTTCTCTTTTTTGTCTCTTTCTTTCTCTCTCTCTCTCTCTCTCTCTCTCTCTCTCTTCCTCTCTCTCTTATCCCCTGTCTTCTTTCTCGTCTCTTCTCAACATCTGGACTTGTAATTCAGACCATAACGCCTTACACAAAGGTTCGGAGCTAGACAGGGTGCCTGGCGTAAGGCATAATACATCCCCAGGCCCCCCCTATACCGAACCGGCGACCAGCCTCATTGGCTAGCCGGCGAACGGCCGCGGTTCTAGAAGGCAAGGGAGCGCCCGCAGATAGAACATGCACTCTGGCAACTTGAGGCGCTTCGACATAACGTTTTATTGGTTTCTTTGGCGGGACGCTGCAGCCGTTGAAAACGACACAGAAAAGAGGAGAAAATAAGGCGTCCGAACCCACCGGCCAGTATTTGCGGCTGAAACGGGCCTACAAGCGGAAAAAGGCATCTGCAGAAAATGGAGGTGGTTGCCATGTTGGTTCCAATATTTCGAGCTCCATCCCCCTTTTCATCTCGCGTACACGGAGCCGTCGGTATGAGGTAACAAAGAAGAGGACGAGACATAAAAAGAAGCGATGCCCCTTGCTCGCAAGCACCAACAGTAATCGATATATCGCATTTCAGGCTGGGACGGATTGCGGCAATCACCGGCGGCGGGCCTTTTCTTTCTTCATGTTCTTCTTCTATCTTCTATTTTCTTGCCCTAGTTTTATTAATTTCGGTTGGTATCCAAAGAAGAGAAAAAAGGTCTCAAGCTATGTCTAGTAAAATGACACCCCTTCCCCCCCCCCCGGCCCGAAGGAGAGAAAGAAAAAAAGTTCACCATTCGATCCGGTGACGTGACGGAAGAGTGCAGAACTGAAGCACCCGCACCCGCAACCTGCACGCAGTACGGGTAAATACTCGCTCTTCATCTTGCTGCTCTGGTTCTTAACGTGCTTCATGCATCTCTCCGGATTTGGCAGTCTGGATCACGACGACGGAAAAACTTGCATATCCTAGGTCAAGCAACAAGAAACACAAAATGAAAAAAAAGTGCACAAAAAGAAAATGCCCAAAAAGTGCACAAAAACAAACTCATTCCCCGGCCAACACCTTGGAAGGGGTGGGAAAACTGCCTCTCCTACAATAGACAAGAGAACGCACGGCCGTACCTCAGCCTTCTCAACAGGTGCTCCGTGTCGCAGACATGGGCTAATAGGCTAATCCTTGAAAGTGCACTTTTACACAGGTTTCGCTGTCTTCTCGTGTGGGGGGGGGGGGGGGGGGGGGGGGGGGGGGGGGGGGGGGGGGGGGGGGGGGGGGGGGGGGGCGGGGGGGGGGGGGGG
>WNYD01000324.1:0-19384 GCA_021396205.1 Sporothrix brunneoviolacea
CCCCGTGTCTCCTGCATCTGCTCACGTTCTGGGACCACCCTTCACTGCCCCCCCAGCATGCCCATCACCGTCGGCGTACTGGCCCTCCAGGGCGGCTTCGCCGAGCATGTCTCCATGCTGCAGCAAGCCGCAGCGCGACTCGTCCGCTCCGGCGCCACGACAGAGCAGGTAGACGCTGTCATGGTCCGCACACCGGCCGAGCTTGCCGGCTGCGACGCCCTTGTCATCCCGGGAGGCGAAAGCACAACGATGGCCCTCATTGCGGCCCGGACGGGGCTCATGGAGCCGCTGAGAGATTTTGTCCGGTGCGCCGCGAACAAGTAAAATGGTTTCTTCGTTTCTTCTCTTCGGTTGTCTAACTGTGGCCCATGCGAGATAGAATCCAAAAGAAGCCCACCTGGGGCACCTGTGCTGGCCTGGTCCTCCTCTCCAGCGAAGCCAGGGGCGCAAAAATAGGCGGCCAGGACCTGATCGGCGGCCTCGACGTGCGCGTGCATCGCACCCATTTCGGCCGCCAGAGAGAGAGCTTCGTTGCCGACTTGCATATGCCCTTCCTGGAGGATGCCGAGAAGGAGGCGGCCACGCCATTCCCGGGCGTGTTCATCCGCGCCCCCGTCGTCGAGGCGCTGCTGCGGCCGAAATCCGAAGAAGACGGGAGCGATAGTGGCGTCGATGTACAACAGGATGCTCACGTTCGGATTCTGGCTGTTTTGCCTGGACACCCTATAGCTGTCTCGAGCGACGCCTCCGGACATCCTCCTGCGGACGGGCATATCGTTTCCGTGCAGCAGAACAATGTCCTAGGCACCAGCTTCCATCCGGAGCTGACGGACGACGTGCGTATGCACGAGTGGTGGCTGCGTCAAGTGCTAAAGTGCGGTTAGACAAGGGGGTTGAGAGAGGAGGGACCGGAAATTTTGTCATCACAGGCAGGCAGGACAAACTCGTTTCTCGTGTATTGTTATTGGCATCCAGACATTTTCCTGAATTTGAAGAGAAAGACTTGCAATGGCATGAACCAATTCAGCAGGTCGCATTACCCAATACGACATCCACCCGCCTTTCTGGCCCAAGGACGATATTTCAGAAACTAAGCAATAGTAAAAGACCGGATCAGCAGTCACTGCCAACATCTTCCCCTCTCCCTAATTCAAATAATATATATTTCAATAATGGTCTATTGAGGTGGTATCTACAAACGGGGGAGGACAGAGTTGGTTATGAAGGACTACACTCCTCTCCAGAATGGAGGATACAGCTTATGGGGCTGTTAAGAAGCACTCAGCGAAGGTGTTTTACATGCGACGGTAGGAACGGAAGCACTCGATATTAGGCATGTTTTTGATCACGTCTCGGTGAAGACATGACACCCGTCAATTTAAACTCTCTTGTTAGCCGCCTCCACAAACCCCATTACTGCACAGTCTTCTTGTTGGCGGCATATATACAATCAAACTCATCCTACTTAACATAAAACTTCGGCAAGGCTAGTGACATCCCCCATTTTAATGCTTTGCAACCTCATTTCGTACCATAGAGTCCTTGCACATTGCCCTCACTATCAATAAATTGTGCGAAGTACCCCATGTCGCCACCGATGGCCGTCTTAGGTCTGAGCACCGAGGAGTTAGCGATACGCCGGATGCCTCTCAAAGAAAAGGGAACAGCTAGGCAACTATCTGCAACTTGTGATAGCAACATGTTGCCTACAAGAAAAGAGGTCAGGATAATGCTTACATGTGTACCTTCCCTCCTTTTTCCACCACCTTGGCCAGAGCCTCGGAGACATCCTCGACCTTGAAGCTAGCTACCACGCCAGCAGCCTTCGTATTATCGGCAATGCAAGAAGTGGACGGCATCCGCAGGAATGCTCCATGCAGCGACCCCGCGTGTGTGAACATGTGCACTGTCACCTTCGGGTCTCGAGGGCTCGGTTGCCCTTGTTCCTCCGTAGACTGCAGACACGTCCATCCCAACACGTCATTGTAAAAGGCCGCGACACGCGCAATGTCGGTGGCAGGGATCTCGAGCCAGCATATAGTGCCATTCGGGTGAGGGGAACCTTCATTCCCGCTCTCGCCAGTGTTGGTGTTGCCAGACATTGTCCGTATAATGCGCTTTCAAGTTGTATAGTTGTTAAGCGGGAGTGACTTGAGTGTCCTAATGTGGTCTTTGAAAGGAAGAGCGAGCAGTGCAGGACACACGATACCTTTATAGAGCTCTAGTTGTCTTTTTGAAAAGAGAGTGACGTATCCTTTGAAGGTTGGTCAAGGGTAGTCGCCTTATGGTCTAGTTTACCGGAGACGTTGGTGCCTGGATGGCCTAGTCTGGTCAAACGCCACCTGGGCAACCGGCTACTTAAACACGAGCTCACTCCCCTCGCGCGGCTCTTCCAACATCGACACGTTAGTCAGTGCGACGCCTAGCCCAATGCCAAGCTGTGAACTCATGTGATAAACGAGATCGATTTGAAGGCATCGGCTTGATTAGACCATCCTGCTTATCCCGCTTCGCGTAAGACATTGCTCCGCTGCAAACAAATAGTTTCCCAGTACATCGGCATTGCCATCCTGCTAGCTGACAGCGGTTGCCACATTGGCTTTGGCTTTCGCGTCCTGCAGCCCTCGAATCCACTCGCCGCCAGTTCCTTCATGAAATGGGTCCCCGGCTTGTGCCGGCCCGCATCCACGGCCGGCCGCGCGACCATCCACTGCTCCCACGCCTTGAGGTGCGGGTAGGCATCGGCGCTGACGCCGGCCCAGAAGTTTGAGACGATCCACAGCCACAGCGCGAGATCCGATATCGTGCAGCGGTCGCCAACGAGATAGCCCGGCGTGCTCTTGCCGAGGGCCGCGTCCAGGACGCGGTAGAGGCGGTTGACTTCCGTGCGGTAGCGGTAGAGCGGGTACTCGAGCTTGTGCGGCGCGAAGCGGGTGAAGTGCATGACCTGGCCCATGATGGGCCAGACGCCCGAGATCCGGAAGAAGAGCCAGCTGCCGGCCAGGTAGTGCTCCGCGGAGCCGCTGGGATACGATACTCTACAGGATGGTCTGTTCGACTGTCGGTCATTCAACTGGGGGGAAGACGCGGTCATCCACTTCGCCATCCTGGCCAAGGAGAAGCTGCCCTACACCATCGAGCGATTCACGAACGAGCTGCTTCGCGTCTTTGGCGTCCTCGAGATCCAACTGAGCGTTATGTTCACCGGAACACCCAGCGACTACCTTGCGGGCCCTGGCACGCGGGCAAGTACAGCATTGCAGACATGGGCACTTGGTCGTGGATCAAGCTCTGGGAGATTGCGGGCATCACCGAAGATCAGATGAGCTAGTTTCCTCATCTGCGAGAGTGGCTGAACCGGATCAAATCCCGGCCAGCAGTTCAGAGGGCGATGGGAGACAAGAACAAGCAATACTTAGAGATGCAGTGAGCAAATGGAGACCATTCTGACAAACGTATGCCCTGATTGCCATATTATTTTCGCTGTCTTGCCGGTGCGATAGCGGGGGTGTTGAGAGAGACGATCGAGGGATTTTGGCCCCCACGATTGGCGAGGTGACTCGTTTTACCACAGACATCCTACAGTGACTCATAGCTTTCATACATAATGTGCCTTGTTTCCGGTACTGGATTTCACACGAGGCTTTCAATTCACAAATGTCACCATCGCCGTTGATCGTCGCCATGGATCAGAAAAAGACCGCCTTCAGCCGCGCGCAGCTGGAGTCGCTCCTCAAGCGGCGCTTCTTCTTCACTGAGTCCTTCGAGATCTACCGCACGGCGCCCAACTTCAAGGGCGACAACCGTGGCCTCTACGACTATGGCCCGCCTGGCTGCTCCTTGCAGGCGAACATCGTGAATGAATGGCGGAATCACTTCGTCATTGAGGAGAACATTATGGAGCTCGACTGCACCGCCATCACGCCCGAAGATGTGCTCAAGACAAGCGGCCACGTCGACAAGTTTGCGGATTACATGTGCAGAGACCCGGCCAAGGGCGAGTATCTTCGCGCGGACCATCTGGTCAAGTCCGTCTTGGAGACGCGACTCGAGAATCGTCTAAAGGTCAACGTAGACGACGCTGTGGCCAAGGAATACGAGACCATCTTAGCAAAGGTGTGATATGGCCCATACTATGCTCTTCGCTGGCTTTGTTGTCTTCTATTGCTTAGGTATCCCTCCTAGCTAGACAATTACGGCGGCCCCGAATTGGGCGAGCTCATCAGACAATACGACATCCGCAACCCCAACGGCAACGGCGAGGTGCTCCCGCCCGTGCCGTTCAATCTGATGTTCCAGTCGACCATCGGGCCCAGCTCGTCGGCGCCCGTCTACCTGCGGCCGGAGACGGCGCAGGGGCAGTTCCTGAACTTCCAGAAGCTGCTCGAGTTCCGCCGCGGCGCCATGCCCTTCGCGTCGGCCTGCATCGGCAAGTCCTACCGCAACGAGATCTCGCCGCGGTCCGGCTTGCTGCGCGTCCGCGAGTTTCTCATGGCCGAGATCGAGCACTTTGTCGACCCGGAATCCAACAAGAGCCACGAGCGGTTCGCCGAGGTTGCCGACGTAGAGCTGCCGCTTTTGGACCGCGAAACACAACTCGCTGGCCGCACCGATGTGACACCTATGTCGGTGGGTGAAGCAGTGCATACGCAGCGGCTGGTCGATAACGAGACCCTCGGGTATTTCCTTGCGCGTATCTTCCTCTTCCTGCTGAAAATCGGTGTCGACCCCGGCAAGGTGCGCTTCCGTCAGCACCTGGCCAACGAAATGGCGCACTATTCTTGCGACTGCTGGGATGCCGAGCTGCTCACCAGTTATGGTTGGATCGAGTGCGTCGGGTGCGCGGACCGGAGCGCCTACGACCTCTCGGTCCACGCCAAGCACACGGGTGCTGTGCTCGGCGTGGAGGTGGCCCGGCCGGAGCCGGTCGAAGTGGAAGAGTGGCAAATCGAGCTCGACAAGAAGATTCTGGGGCCCCGGTTTAAGAAAGATGCAAAGAAAATCGAACTGGCTGTGGCGAACTTGGACCAGCCGGTTCTCGAGGACTTGACGGCGGTGCTGGCGAGCAAGGCCGTCATCACCGTCCCGACAAAAGAGCCATTGGCGAATGGCACCTCTTCCGTGGAGCTGTCCAGCGATGTCTGCAGCATCAAGAAGGTCAGGCGCGTGGAGCATACGCGGACCTACACGCCGAATGTGATCGAGCCGTCCTTTGGCATTGGCCGCATTCTCTACAGCGTCTTGGAGCACGTCTACTGGCACCGCCCAGACGATCCTGCTCGCGGGGTAAGCCGTCCTAGCTCCCATGTGTGAAACAGGAAAACAAGAAAAGATATCTGACATTGCGCTTTTCTTCAGGTTTTGTCGTTGCCCATCCTGATCGCTCCCACCAAAGTGCTCATCGCGCCGCTGTCCAACAACGCGTCGCTGCAGCCCGTCTCAAAGAAGATCGCAGGCCGTCTTCGGCGCCTGCGCATCGCCAACGACGTGGACTCGTCGTCGACGTCGATTGGCAAGCGCTACGCGCGGAACGACGAGCTCGGCACCCCGCTGGGCGTGACTGTGGATTTTGACACGGTCAAAAACGGGTCGATCACGTTGCGCGAGCGCGATTCCATGGCTCAGGTGCGCGCCTCGGAGGACGAGATCATTCAAGCCATCTGCAGTCTCGTCAACGGGACGGAGACATGGGCGCAGGTGTCCGCGAGACTGCCCGCCTTTGTGACTCAGAGCCAAGATGGATGATATGTAGGAGGGTGAAATGCACGATAGCTGTAATACGACTGGAGGAGGGCGGAGCCACTCTGGGCGCCAGGTCCATAAAGCCCACGAGAGGTCCTTCAGAGGGTGCCAACATGATATGTGCTGTTCGAGAAGTAGCGAGCGTTTTTTTTCTTTCTTTTCTTTTCAATTCCATTAAAACGGCTACAATAACCGGTTCTTGCTCTCAACCGTCAACACCCGAATTAAAATCAAATCTAATTACAAAGTCTTTGGCAGACTCACGAAGGGGTCGCAGCACGTGATAGCTTGCATTTGCGCCAAGTTCGTTCCCCCTGTAGCCGATGCGACGAATGCGACGAATGCGAGAGTGGCTCACATTGGCTGGGCTTCTTTGGCCGCGCGACATAGCTACGCAGCCCCGGTACGATGGATTGCTCAAAGGCCATTTCTTCTCTCGCTGCGCTTCGACGTCCAACCACCACGAGCCAAACAACGGCAGAATGGCCAACGGCCATCGCGATATCGGGCTCATATCACAATGCGGTGTCTGTGCCGGCTTGATCCGGGGCCACGAGATGGTCATCGCACGTACGAGAGATTCCTAAAAATAGCCTCTGCTATGTCTTTATGTCTCAGGACTCGCGGTTAACCACACAGCAGTCTCTGGCAACGACGACTCGACAGCGTATAGCGGCCACACCGAGCCGTTTGCCTTCCCGAGACGGGACCACATCGGCCCCAGGGTTGACGGCCTCCAGCTGTGCTGCGTCGCGGATTGTAAGCACTGCGCGCTGTCTCCAGAGTACGTCCCCATACACCGCGACTGCTATCTTATTTTCTGCGAGAGCTGTGCGATCAAGGGCACCGACGCCCTGCACCGGCTATGGACCCTGACAGCATGGACGAGGTCCTGGCGCGGCGCGCAGCCCATCCGCCTGTGGCAGCCAGAACTCGACCGGAGTGCGCTCGAGACGGCGGCCCGCTTCGGTGGGCTTTCACGCCTGCCGACGCTTCCGACGGAGCTGGTCGACCTCGTCCGCCGACAGTCCCGACATGCGCTGCTCTGGCGGTGCGTCGCGGCGATCTCGCTGGCCGTCCGCGTGTCGACCACGGCGACAGAGCCGCTCGTGACCGTTCCCCTACGCGACGTGCTCTCCTGGAAGCGCGACGGACAGCTTGAGCGCGTGGGATCGCCGTCACCGTCGCCGTCACCGTCGTCGCCGTCGCTGTCAGCGGATGCGCTTCTCCGGCTGACCATCGCCTCGGACGGGATCCGCAAGGTCGAGCGCCTCGCCCACCCGCCACAGTACAGCGCGGAGTGCTCCACGTCGTCCGCCTTCGTCGTTCTCGACGCGGCGTCGGCCGACGGCGTCGTAGCGCAAGTCAAGGACGGCCGTCTGCGCCTGCAACTGCCCCCCGGGCGACTGGCTTTCCCAATCTGGAACACGCCGGCTCCGCCGGATCTGTCTTCCTGCTACGCCTATCTCACCGTAGCGTCGTGTTCCTGGCAGCGGTTCCACGCGATCGAGATGGATCGCGTCCAAGGAATCACGTTTTTCTTTTTGTACGGCAGGATGCAAGGCATCCACATCCACCGCCCGGGCGATTCCTGCGCGGTCGCGACGTATGACGGCTTCTCGCACCTCTACCGGCGGGAGATGCTGTGGATCTATCTGCCGATTGCCAAGGCCGATCAACTGCTCGTTCTCGGCATCCGGGAGCAGGTGTACAGGACCGTCAGCGTCCTCGCCCGGACGCAGCTCGCCGGCGAAATCACCATGGGGCAGCCCTGCATCGCGGGGGATGCATCGATGAGCCGGTGTCTGGGACGGGCGGCTCCGATCACGATGGTCTACAGAGAGGCCAGGGCCGGGTTCTCGGTGCCGTTTTTCGGCGCATTTTCTACTCGATATCCCGCCGATGATGCGCCTCTCCCGCCACCCTTTGTGCTGGTGCAGCCCAGCCTGCACCCGCTCGGCAGCGACGCGTACTTCTCGTCGGCGCCCCTCGCCGGCGTCGCGTCGACCCTCACGTTCTCCGATCCGGAGACGGGCTTCTGCCGGGGCATCTTGTTCCGCTACCGGAACGGCGGGGCACGAACCGTGGGGCAATGCCGGGTGCATGTGGATCCGACACAGCAGGTCGTCCAGCCGCGCATGATCTGTTTTCAAAACGAGGTCGTCCACACGGGGCGGCAGTGGGCGGTCCATCGTGCGCGGGTCGACTTTGAGCACGGCCCTGAGCACGGGCAGGACAAGGAATGGGAATGCCACGCGCTGGAGGGCACGGTGGAGTTTTGGTTTGCGGAAGATCTATCAAGCATAGCGGTCGTAAAGTAACTGAATGGAAAAGAAGGCATGTACCGGTAGAATAAAATCATGCTAGCCTCTTTGTCCACAGTACCCCGTTTGCCCCGGCGATATGCCCACACACTCATGTCCTCGTGTTCCTCCTCCGCCCCGTAGATTCCGCTATACGACTACATGTTCCTGTTCCTAAAAGGTCCTCATCAACTTCACCTAGACATGTTTGCGCTCCCGCCTTCTTGCTGCCTATGCCATAAAAACGTGCCCATGTTGGGCGAAGTGGCAGGGTCTGGTCTTGTGGCCCCGGGCTTTTCACCCCTGCCAGAAGTTCCGGCCCCAGTTCATGCTCGTTCAGACGGCGCTCCGATCATTATGTGCCGTTCCTCGGTCTGGACGACCTCACTGTCGTGCCAGTGCGCAGGTAGTTGGACATTCCGTGGCCTGGGCGCCGGCTGCTTCTGCGTGAGCGCTTCGTAGGGGATTGGGTTCTCTTTGAAGTAGCCCAGAGCGTCGATGATCTTGTTACCATAGACAGATATGTCCAGATACGTGTTCCTCTCGGCTAAGGTTAAACCCTTTGGCCAAATGGGGATGAGATAGGAGCCATTGATCGCGTCCAACAGCCACAGCCGCGCCGCGCTGCCGATGCACGTCATCACCCAGACATGCTGCTTCTCCGCGTCAACGCAGCAGGCAGAGGCGGCAACGAAGGCCAGGTACTCGGCGTCGCGGATGTCGGACGCCGAGGCACCGGCCTGTTTCAATATGACGAGTAGCCGCGTCCCGATCGCTGTCGCACTGCTGCCCATCGTCTCCACCGCCAGGTCGACCCTCCGCAGCTCGCCCGGTTTGCGGGTCGGCGGCTGCTGCGAGGACACGACCCATTGCTCGTCACTGAAGACGATGTGGCTCAAAATGTACTGCCACAACCGCGTAGTGGCCCATTCGGGGTGAATCTGGGCGTCCCGCCAGAGTTGTCCTAATGTAGGGGTCGTGATGAGAGACATAGCCGGTGCTTTAAAGAAGAAGATAGGATCAAGGCTTTGAGTGTCTTATTTACGTCTTATTTACCGGGTTTTGGCGAGAAATGCAAAGCCAAATGGAAGGACGGAAAGAGAGGAGAATGAAAATTCGAGACAACTTCGCAGTAAAATTTATCTGGCGCCCAGAGATTGGGCCGCTCCAGATGGCCGCTCAGGGTGCAGCGTAGCTCTACACAGCATTCCACGAGCCGGCCAATTAGCAAGCAAAAAGATGTGCACATGCGGCGGTACAGAGGGGGGGAGAACATCAAAATGCGCCTCACTTTCGCCTGCAGATGTGATGTGATGCAAGCAGACTCTATTGGCCAGGCCGTCTGTCAACGGTCAGAACCACCAGACGAGTATCTCTCGGCAAAACCAAATATTCATTCAAGGGAAGATATCAAACTATCATTTCTGCTCCGTCAAGGAGCCGGCAGCGCTGGGCGAGCTGTCGTCGTTCGTCCGTAGAGCATCTGCGCCGAGAAGCAAGCATGTCGTCTTGCCAGACATCACCTTGTCGCGCGTAGTAATACTCCGTAGTGTGCCCTGAGCCGCACACGCTGGTGGTCCTGCCCCGCTGTGCTGTCCCTCGTCTGCTCTTTCTTTTCTGGGCATCAAATGTCTACCGCTTTGTCATCTCTCACTTCCTACGCTCTTTCCTTTGATGTTTGTTTACCTTTCGCGTTTTCTCATCTCTCATCGCTCCCCTTTTGTTGCATCTCCTCGCCCCAAGAAAGGCAGAACAACGCCGTGTGGACAGTAGCAGCCATCACCATCAACCACCACGCTTCTACACAGCCCCGTCCTTGCGAGCAAATTGGTGGTCGACATACAAGGCTATGCTCATGCAGGATGCCACACATCTCCCCACCATGGCAAAGCAAGGCGGGCGCGGCCCAATTGCGACCAGGCAGCGATGGGCACTCCCAATGTCAGCCGCATATTTCGAACCACCGCGTTTTCTCTGCGTCATATGTTCTTCTTGACACAACCTCTGCATCTTGCATGTCTTCACGAAACCCTCCGCTGGCTTAACGGCCCGCCCGTTCGGCGAACATGGATCCCCTCAGCGCCCTCTCCATCGCTACGGCGGCCGGACAGTTTGTCAGTTTTGCCTTTGACCTGGCGAAAGGCACGGCGGAGCGGTACCGGTCCATCGAGGGGGCGGGGAGGCGCCACGCCGCCATTGCCAACGATGCGCGGCGGATTGACGACCTGCTCGACGCTCTTTCGCTCCCGTCCAGCCAGCCCGCGAGACACGATACATACTCGACACCGCGCGTGGCGTCCTCTCTGGCAGCCAAGCTGAACGCCATCACGCTGGAATGCAATGCCGTGGCGCACGAGCTGCAAGACCTTCTCAGCGCGACGAGCGTGAAGCCGGGCGAGAAAAACCGCGTGGCACAGAGCCTCAAGGCGACGTTCCGCGCGATGCGGAAGGACTCGGAGATTTCGCGGCTGCACGAAAAGCTGCGCGGGCTGCGCGACCACGTCGACTCGTGTCTGATCATGCTGCTCTGGTATGTCTCGCAGCTGGGTGTTCTTTGAGTCTACCTGAGCACTAACAAGATGTGCAGCTCGGAGAGCAGCGCGACAAAGTCCGCGTTGGAGGACATGTTTAGGGACCTCAAGTCGCGCGACACGGAACAGAAGGTGTCGTTTGACAACTTGACCAACGACATTGTGTCTCGCATCGAGACGACGCAGACCATGTCGGCGGACACCGAAGGCCTCGTCCGAACGATGGTCCACCGCACTCGCGAGACCAGGCACCAGCTCGATTTCGTGAATAGTCTGCGCTATGTAGGAATGGACATGCGTCTAGACCACATCGTGGCCGCCGAATCCAATACGTTCGAGTGGATGTTTGACGACGAACATGAGAGAAGCAATTCGAGCGCAAACCGCGAAGGTCGCAGCTCCAAAAACACTGGTTTTGTTCCTTGGCTGCGGGCGGGACATGGCATCTACTGGATCACTGGGAAGCCCGGCAGTGGGAAGAGCACGCTCATGAAATACATTAGCCGTCAGCAAGAAACATCCGGCGCCCTCGCGGAATGGGCAGGACCCTCATCACAGCTCGTCACTGCAAGCCACTACTTTTGGAGCGCCGGCAATGATCTGCAAAAATCCCAAGAGGGCTTGCTTCGTTCAATCCTCGAGCAGATCACATTGGCCCATCCACAACTTATGCAGAGCGCCTGCCCAGAGCGCTTCCACGATCCTGTTGGCCACGGTAGCAGACCGTGGGGCGTCGACGAACTGTGGACTGTGCTCCTTCGGGCCGTGACTGACGCGGACGCATCCAAGTGCGTGAAATTTTCATTCTTTATCGATGGTATCGACGAATATGCCGGCGATCACAACGAGATGGCCGCCCGCCTGAAGGTACTTGCGGCAGTGCCGCATGTTAAATTGTGCATCGCAGGTCGCGAGTGGCCAGTGTTCAATCGCCATTTTATGTCTGGTGTCGGCTTGTCCGACCCCGTGCATAAGATTCGCGTTCATGACTACACCTACGATGACATTGTTCGGTACACGGAAACGCGACTGGATGGTGACATCCAGCCTGTCTTTTTTGCGCCCACGGAAGAGGAGCGCCAGAGGCTCGTCAAAGAGGTGGTCGACCGCGCACAGGGCGTGTTTCTCTGGGTCCGCCTCGTGTGCAACAACCTCTTGCGCGGCTACGACAATGCGGATTCGTGGCACACACTACTCGCCCGGCTGAATTCCCTGCCGACCGACCTGAAGCCCTATTTCCAGAAAATGCTGAACGACATTGACCCCGTCTATCTCAGTGAAACGACCATGCTCCTGTGTACCATGCTAGCCAAAGGCGAGCACAATATCCGCCTCTGTGCCGCCCTGCTCGGGGACTTTGACTGGGGCCAGACCGGCTGGGTGGGCCACAGCCAGTTGCAGCACGGGGCGCGCATGCACCACGATGAGGACTTGACGGTCCCACAGATCAAGGCGCGGGGCGCGGATCTCATCGAAGTCACAGACGGTGAAGTCACCTTCATCCACCGGTCGGTACACGATTTCCTGCTCGAGCCGCCGCAGCAGCACCGCCTCGACGAGGCGGTCCAGCGCGCGTCGTTCGACCCGCATCTCTATCTTGCTCGGCAGTACGTGCGCTGCCTCGCCCGGGGGATCCACATCGACTGGCGGAATTCACGCTCGCTGGCCCAGACCGCCTTTCATCATTTTCGCTACTACGAAGAGCGCACGGGTGTGACAGACGAGGTTGTTCTCGACGCCATGGACGACTGGCTCGGTCACATGGACACGGAGGACCTGAAATGGGGCCGCGGTGCCACGCTTGCCATGGCGCTCCAAAGAGGCTTGTGCATCTACGTTTCGTCGGTTGTAAACCAGTCTAGGAGCATTCTTCCTTTTGACTTGTTTCGCCCGCGACGGTCGATATTGGGCGGCGCTTCTCAATTCTATTCACGAAGCGTTCACGTCGGACGGAATAGAGAAGGTTGTCAACGCATGTGCGCCACAACATCGAGAGCGCTGCTTCTTGCTCTTGGGTGTCTAAACGTTATCGGTAGCGAATATCAGTGGGCGCCATTTTGGAACATGATGGAGGGCAACGTACGCATAAAGATGCTGGACCTGCTGTTGCCGTTTGGATTGCCCGCCACAGAACCAGCCGGAGAACCTTTCTCGGACTACTACGACAATGCTTGGCAGGTCTTGTTGGGATATGCGCGGTATCCAATGGGTGCCAAAGGGATCGTCTCCCTGCTTCAGAATCACGTGCCGGTCATCGTATACCTGATAGAGAACACCGACACCTGCGACCACTTCTTTGATCGGCGGACGCGGCTCACGAAAGACAAGCTCGACTGCTATGAGGTGAGGCAGACTTGGATGCCCGCCTTTGAAGCAGCAGACCGCCGCCGTCGCACGCGCGGCTTTATGCGAGGCCGACTGCCGTGGCTGTCAACAATACATTGGCGCTGTTATTTCCGGGGCTGGCTTGCCATGCTCTGTGTTGCCAGCGGCATGGGCCCTCCTACCATAGCCAACGACAGAAGCAGGGAGCTAGCCATTCGTTATTGGGTGGCAAACGATCATATTGGACAAACAATTATCAGAGACAAAGAGAGTGACAAGATCAAGGACACCGCACCGTGGCCGTGGTGGTCGCATCTGCCGCAGCATCTAGATAGTTTCTGCAAAATGCTGTGGCCCTGTGTCTGGCTGGGGGCAGCTTTGCTCGCGCATGCGTCGGCACGAGGTCGTTCGGTCACCCAGGGGTGGTGGCTGCAGCACAGCCGGTGGGCATATACAGCAAATCCGGCAAATCCATTGCCAAGCCGGGGCCACGCCGCGGCCCTCCTGGCATGCTACATGGGCTCATGGATCGTGGGCGTGGGAATATGCATCCACCGGCGACGGCTGGCGTACAGGCAGTGGTTCGAACGTGAGCAGGCCCTCGAAGATGCTGCGGGACGCAAGAGGGTGGGCAAGGCGTGGTCGAAAGCCATGGACGAGGAGATGCAGAGAGCGGTGCGTATGCGGAGTGTCAGGCGGACCGAGGCGGAACACATCAAGATAGCGGCCGAGGCAAGAGTCCGGATGCTGTCGGTCCCCTATTTCGTGTCCTTTTTGGTGTTTTGGCTGGTCTTCGTGGAAGCGCTCGATCCGCTACTTTCTGTCATTTTGGGAGTTGTGTGTATCGGGCTAATTGTTGTCGGAAATTATTTTGCGCAGTTGGTGTTGTTTAGGCGGAGATCAGACTATTAGTGAAAACAGTACTGATTCGTCTTAAACTAAAGTAGCCGCCACGGTTGTAGCACAATACATCAATCGTTTGCATCCTCACCAGCGCCTTGGATGTATGACATATAATGACCAATTCGCAGGAGAGTGTTTCCGCTCCTTCCCCATCATCAACACGATTTCACTTCCAACAACAATAACTCGAGGATTTAACTAGGACCAGAAAGTCACGACCCGTTGGTCGGTCCTTTTAATTCCCTTCTTGTCCACAAAGTGCAGTCTCCAACTCCCATTTCCAACAGTAGTTTGTCGTTGTCATTTTGTACAAGGCTTCATAACCGCCTAAGTACGGGTTCCGGATCTTTGAACACATAATGACGGTCGTTCATACTTCCTCGTCGACATATTGTGGATATATACACGCATGTGTATAAAAGCAGTGGAGCAGTGGAGCAGCAGTCCGTCGCCTAGTTTAGTAGAGCCCTAAGGACCGTCTCAGCTGAGCGTGCTTTTTGCTGCCAGCACTGTGCAATGACACCTGCACAAGGTACGCCGGCCAGATCCGGAAACTCCCCAGCGCTGAATTTCTCCTCGACCTCGCGATCCGGCAAGTCGGCGAACGGGGCGCTCCCCGTCACGATGAAATAGATCACCGAGCCGAGGGCAAACAAATCCTCCGCGACAGTAGGGGGCTTTCCGGGCCTCCAATCAGGATCCGGCAGAGCATATCGCACTCCGGGACACACCATGGCACGGGACCCGTCGATGGACGAGCCGCTGAAATCGGCAATGCGGAGCTTCATGTCCGCGTCCAGCAAGAAGTTGTGGGGCCCGACGTCGCAGTGGACGATGCTCGCCGCGTGCAGGAGGTGGAGGGAAGCGGCCGCGTCTGCTATCCAGCAGAGCTTCTGGCTCCATGGGATCGTCTCGCGGTGCGACGCCACATAGCCCTCCAGGGTCCCGTTGGGCATGAACTCCAGCGTCAGCGTGCAAGCCTGGGGATTCCACGACTTGAGGGGCACGAGGTGGGGGCTCCGGCCCAGCTTCTCGTATATCTGGGCCTCGATCGCGAGTTCCAGGCGGCAGTCCGCCTCTCGCGCGCCCGGCAATGGTGTTTTGACGATGTCGCCGGACGGCAGACGCTCGACCAGCGATGTGGTTCCGCCAGCGATAAAGTCACCCTTCCCCGCGATGACAGCGCGCGACATCTGCTCCACGGCTGGCAGATGAATCGGTGGTGTTGGCTCCTTCGTCGATAGGTGGCGTCGCGAATCGCTTGAGGGGCCTGCCGCCGCTTCTTTGTAGGTGGCCAAACTAGAGGAAACCTGGCGGCGCGTGCAAGCGTGTCGAAGCCCCCTGTATCCAGACTTGGGGCCCGCAGTCAGCCTTATATCTCAGGCGCTAACTATGCAGCAGTGCGGCTACGCGGGCGCCGTCACATTCACCGCCAATCATTACCGTTGGCGGAATGAGCTTCGGAATACTCCGTACTCGAGGTAAAGTCATCTATATGTCCACGGAATCTAATAGCATAAGCTACTACCGAGCTGGTTTTGTAAGCAGTAGAGGACATGTAAGATACAAGACTAATCTTGCCGATGCGGTGTTACTAGAGTGGGCGATGCCCTACTTATGCAGCGGGAGGAACCGCGCCTGTCGGTCGAGTCGTCATCGATGAGTGGGTCTCCGGCCTGCCTGGGCATCCTCTAACCTCGCTCATGACAGGAGACTGAATATAGCACGAAGTTGATGAAAATAACAGATTTCTTGTAGACCGAGAGCAAGCAGAGAAAACAACAAAGCCATCCGCCCAGGTGCGGCCCGCGCCCTGTCCCGCCATCGTCTCTTGCGCCCCATGTTCGGCTCGGCACCAGACGGGCTCTGTCGGCTACGGACAGTTTCTGTTTGGGGGAACCGTCCGTTGGGGCTAGAGGACTAACACGGGCTTGGTCCAGTCATCCCGCCCGGCCACAAATTTCGCCACCGAAATGGCATCCCTTGGCGCCATGAGTAGTTCCGTGCGATCGATACTTCATGCCGTATGGGCAATTCTCAAAAGGGTGGTCAAGGGGGAAAGGGATGGGCTGCTGAGAAAGGACCCTTTTAGGCAGACATGAGCCCTCCCCTCTTTGTGAGCTTCGAGACAGAATTTTAGACAAAGTGTAATTTCACTAGTTGACAACCTCATCCACTTTATTTCACGGCCACGCCTTTGACACCGCACCAGTCTAGCCCCTGAATCGCCGCACCGAGAGCCAGGACGCTTTTAACCGAGACAGGCAAAGTCCAAACATGACGATCAAGAGCATGGCCACACCCCAGCGAACCGGGGACCGCCCTGGCCCTCCTGCCAAAGAGACAGGCCATAGGTGGCTTCCACCTAGTCCAGTCTTTACGATTCCGGGTCCGACTTTCTCCGGCAGGCGAGACGAGTGCGCCGCGGACTACCTAGAGGCCATCGAAGCCATAGGCCTCATATACAGAAGCCTCGACGAGCCCGAAAAGGACCTCATTCGGCGGACCAGATTCAAGACAGGCCTGGGCGGGAAGGCGAAGCAGTGGTACAGGCGGGAGGTTGGCATGCGGACCGCCTTCGACTGGGCCGCCCTCTCCGAGGCGTTCGCAACACAGTTTGGCCAGCCCGCCCCTGCCGCAGCCCCTGCCGCCGCGACTGCCGAGGACAGCTCGTTCGCGAAGGCTGTCTCGAATTTTGCCCCCAAGTCCGGAGAGACCACCCCACAGTACATGAAGAGGGCGGACGAGTTGCGGAGAAAGCTGTCGGGCTCGATCGAGACGCGCTGGTTCGCCGGTCTGGTGCTCTCCCGCATGGCCGACGGGAAGCCGGGGGCCTCGCTTCAAGAAAAGGCCCGCCTGATACTGGCGGGGAGACAGCTACTCGAGGGGTACGGCTCAAGGCTCGCTCCCGAGTGCACATACGAGGATGTCAGAGACGCCATCCTGACTGCGTATTACGGCTTCGGCGCAAATGTGCGCGGTTCCAGCTGAGACCGGGGCCGCAGCACTCCCAGACAGACCGGCACCCAGCAAACCCAGTCAGATATCCTGACCCTTGCCAGAGGGGATCCGGGCGGCGGAAAGCCTCCATACAGGGGATGGAGTGATGGGTAGACCTGTTCGTGATGGGGAGCTGCCAGATCTGGCTGGCGCACCGTGGAAGGGTCATTTGTGTAATGTAGGCAGCAGAAAGTCCGTCCCGCCGAGGTTATTCGCACAGCTGTGTTAAATTAAGGGAAGGGTTAATACTCCAATATGATTTGGGGGCAAGAAACTGTGTTGTGTTGTAGGATTTCGAGATTAATATTTGATATGGCTGGCTTTTCGAATGAAACAAATATGAAAAGAAGTAGAGAAATAAAATTAAATTAAATCAAATTAAACGTAGAGTGGGATAAACAAATAAAAATCGGCTCTAAATTTTTATTCATTTGCCTCTCTGTATTCGATTGCAAGTGACCACTGCTGTCAAGTATTGACGCCGGTTTTCTTCTGCCCCTTTTGTTTACATGTCTCATCGTCACTTATGAGAAGCACGACCAAAACCGGGGAAGCGCAGGCCTTATTTTTAGCGCAGGTTGTCTCAAATGCGGGGGCTAGCGCACTGCACTGCAACCCCTGCCGTCTTAGCCTCGTTTGCGTGCTATGGCGCGATGGCTCCTCGTCGCTGCCCCAAACCAGCGCTGTTGGCGTGCTCAGCGTCTTGTCCCTGCAAAATGCTCCCGTCATCTCTTCTATATTCGCCAGCGTGTCTCTGTCTTTCCGCCGGCGATGTCGGTCAGCTGCACTGTAGCGGAGCACAGACGATCCCCCTGAGAACTGTGCTCTTCAACGGCTGCACAGTCTTAGCCATGCGCCGATCGGCCCGCAGCGTCAGCCGGACGGGCTGTGCAACCTGCCGGCGCAGAAAGGTTGGTCTACTTCTGTTGCCTGGGCTCTATTTGCGACATTCGTGATCTGATCCAACCTCTCTCTAGGTGCGCTGTGACGAGCGCCGCGACGTCTGTGGCCACTGCTCACGCCTGGGCATCGCTTGCGAGTGGTACGCGGCCGGCGATATCGCCCACCGGTCGCGGGTCAACACGGCCTGCGAGCGATGCCGCAGGAACAAGGTGGGAAAGTCTCGTTTAGGTGATCTGCGGCTGCTCGCAGTGTCTCCAGTGCTGACTCGACAGATTCGATGCACCACGACGGCGTCATCCGCCGGCCCGTGTGCCCCGTGCCAGGCGGCCATGGCCGACTGCCTAAACACCAACCAGGGCATCGGTGCTCGCTCTACGCGGAGCGTGAGCAAGACTCCAGCCACCGAGGGCACCCTACAGTCGCCCACATCCGCACGTCCGGTAACACGTATGCCATCCGCCCGCCCCGGGCCCGTGTCTGCACCACCGCGCTACACAGCCGGCGGCCTGCTCCCGGACGAGGCCGAGCAGAGGCGGCTTCTCGACGTCTATTTTGACGGCCCCCACTACTTCTGCTTCTACACGTTTGTCCACCCTCCGACGCTCATGCAGATGTTCGACAGCCGCGCGGTGCCCGACTCCCTGCTGCTCATCCTCCTCGCCACCGCCCTGCGGTTCCTCGAGCCGCGCAGCCGCCGCGCCGACGCCTGGGCCGACGAGTGCCGACGCCTCGTCATGCTCGAGCTGTTCGCGCCGCCCTCGACCACGACGCTGCAGGCCCTGCTGCTGCTGCAGCGCTTCGAGTGGCACCGCGCGAGCCACGTCGCCGCCTGGTTCGTGTCCGGGCTCGCCGTGCGCCTGGCTCACGGCCTGCAGCTGAACCTCGAGATCGCGGCCGACAGCCGCGTGCCCGTGATCGTCCGCGAGGCGCGCCGCCGCCTCGTCTGGAGCTGCTTCGTGATGGAGAGCCTGATCGAGAACGGGCGGCGGCCCCTGGCGAGCCTCGACGCGGGGGCCATCGAGGTGCGGCTGCCGTGCAGCGAGCAGGCGTTCCAGCTGGGCCTCGAGACGGACATGCCCACGCTGGGCAGCTGGGAGCTTCTCCTCATTAATCACGATGGCAGCGGGGACAGCCCGTCGCGGCGCGGCATCTCGACGTTCCTGGTCCAGCTGGCCGCCCTGCGCCGGGCCATCCTCGACTACACCATGCCCTACCACCCGCGCAACAAGGACCAGCACGTGGCCGCCGCGACAGCGACGGTGTCCTCGCCACTGCCATGGGTAGATGGCTCTCCGTTCTTCGCCTACGAGGACCAGCTGCACCGGTGGCGCGAGGGGCTGCCGCCAGAGATGCGCTTCAGCACCGACATGCTGTACCGGCGGCGGTCGTCGCAGCTGGTCAGCTTCGTGACGCTGCACTGCCTGTACCACGGCTGCTACTGCGACCTCTACCGCATCGGGTCGTACGTCAGCTCGCTGCACCGCCTCTCGTCGTCGTCGTCCGCACCTGCGCCTCCCGCCGACTTCCTGACCGCGTGCCGGCGCGGCCGCGTGCAGCACGCCTTCGCCATCTGCGGCGTTTTGCGTGAGAGCCGGCGGCACCAGCCCGCGGGCCACGACCCCGTGGTGGGCATCAGCGCGTCGCTGGCGCTGCGCGTGCTGGTGATCGAGCGGCAGC
>WNYD01000325.1:0-19189 GCA_021396205.1 Sporothrix brunneoviolacea
AGCCAGGCCTTGTATCCAAGCCCACCCTGCAGACGTCGACCGTCTTGGGGCTCGTTGAAGACAAGACCTCCCCCCCCGCGCCTGGGGTCGGCGGCCGGCGGGGCGGCCGCGGCCAACACCGGAGCGTGGCCCAGCATCCACGAAGAGCTGGCCTGGACGCTGCGCGCGGCCGCGGCCGCGGTGGAGCCGCAGCGGGCGGACCTGCTGGTGGCCATCGACTGGGAGCTGCTGGACGCGCGGTACACGCGGAGGACCAACTGGCCCTACGACGTGGCCAGGGCGCTGCCGGACGATCACGGCGAGGAGGCACCGCCGGCCATCCAGTTCCCCAAGGGCGCGCCGCCGCCCTCGTTCTTGTCCGCGGCCTTTGTCTTCAAGAACGGCGAGGGCAAGGCCGGCGAGGCCGCGCAGGCGCAGCTGGCCCTCCGCTCCAGCGCGCTGGCGCAGTCGCCGCCCGTGGCCCTGGACGAGCTGCGTCTGTATTTCAGCGGGAGCATCAAGCCGATCGTGCTCCGCCACAAAGCGGCAGCAGCAGGGGCGTCTCCACCAAAGACGAGAGGAGAGAACGTATCCCACTCGATCGTCCATCTGGAGGAAGAGGAGGAAGAGGACAAGGACGACGACGACGAAGCCGATGACAAGAGTGCCGACGAGGGACACGTGCTCGGCCTCCACGGATCGGCCGACCTGACCCTGCGCCCGCAGTCCACCCTCGTGTTCGAGATGGCCATCCCGCTGCGGACGGCCGGCGACGCGCGCGCCGTGTCGGCCGACCTGGTCTACCGCTGCCCGGCCTACACGCTGCACCTGGCCGTGCCCCTGAACAGCAGCGTCGGCCACGGCCCGGCCTGGTACCTGCCCCGCGCGGCGAGCGCGCGCGTGGCCGTGCCGCGGGCCGACAGCCACGCCATCCACGTCCAGCCGCGGCCGCCCAAGCTGGACATCAAGCTGTCGACGTCGACCGCCGCCCAGTACTACACCAACGAGCCCATCGCCCTGGCGCTCGAGCTGGTCAACGCCGAAGTCGCCGACGCGAGCGTCAAGCTCGACGTCGTCATGGAGGGCGGGGACGGCAGCAGCACAGCAGGAGGCGACGACGACGGCGGCGGCAGCACGCCCGGGTTCACGCTGCTCGTGGCGGGCGACGAGATCGACACGGCGCCGTCGGCAGGCGGGGGATCGTCCTCCGCGCTCCGGTCTGTGCCGCTGGGCCGCGTGGCCGCCGGCACGTCCGTCGCCATCGCCCTCCGCGTCCCGCCCGCGCCGACCCCGGCGAACCTCGACGTCACCCTGCGCGCCGTCTACCACCTGGTCAGCGACCCGGCCACGCCGATCACGCAGGAGCTGTCCTTCAAGCTCAGCCTCAGCAACCCCTTCGAGGCCAACTACGACCTGCTGCCGCGGCTGCACCCGGCGCCCTGGCCGAGCCTGTTCGACTACGAGAGCCTCGCGCCGAGCGGCACCGCTGCGCAGCACCACGGCCTCGCGCAGAGCTGGGCGCTGGTCACGCGCTACGCGTCGTTTGCGGCCGAGGACCTGCGGGTCGTGGGCCTCGACCTCGTCGTGCAGCCCGTCCCGGGCGTCGTCTGCCGGCACGACAGACACGAGGAGGTCGAGGGCGAGGCCAAGGACGCGGGCAGCGCGATCGTCATCAAGCCGCAGACCATGGAGGAGGCGCAGTTCGACCTCGCGGTCCAGAAGACGAGCCTCGACGACCGCGAGCCGGTGCACCTCGACGTGTCGTTTGTGATCCGGTGGCAGCGGCTGGCAGAGGCGGCGGCGGCGGCGGCCGAGGAGGCGACGCCGCCCACCAACACGACCACCCTGCCGGTCCCGCGCCTGGCCCTCTTCGGCACCGAGCCGCGCGTGCTGGCGTCGGTGTCGTATGGCCTCCCCACGGCAGCGGCGGCGGCGGCGGCGGCGGCGGCGACCATCCCGACCATCACCCTCACGATCGCCATCGAGAACGCGTCCAACCACTTCCTGACGTTCGGCCTCAGCATGGAGCCCTCGAGCGAGTTCGCGTTCGCCGGCGCCAAGCTGACGACCGTGCACGTCCTGCCCATGTCGCGGCGCGCCATGGCCTACAGGCTGGTGCCGCTGGTGCGCGGCGCGTGGATCCGGCCGGGGCTGGTGGTGCGCGACAAGTACTTCCAGAAGGTGCTGCGGATCCTGCCGACGGAGGGCATGAAGCTGGACAAGGAGGGGATCCTGGTCTGGGTGCCGCCCGACGAGGAGGACGAGGAGGAGGACGAAGACGCGGAGGACGAGGCGGATGACGGTTAAAGGGGGCCAAATGAGCGAACGAAGGGAGGGGGTAGCGGATAGACAAAGATTATTTTTTGCATTTTTTCAAATCCTATGGCTTTCTAAACAAGAACAATTGACTGTGCTACAGTAGGGAGGTTCTAAAAAAAAAACATGCAGGGTCTAAAATAGGACAGGTACATCTATATACGTATGGGTCGTGCCCCCCCCCTCTACACGCCCCCTACAGCTTCGGCGTCGGCTTCCGCGCGATGAAGCTGTCCCACTCCGCGTCGATCGTCTGCTTCTGCGCGTCACCGCGGGGCCACCACGCCGCCGCCAGCTCCCGCTCCTCGTCGCGCCACAGCGCCAGCTCCCGGCCGATCCACGCCGCCGCGTGGTCCGCGCACTTGGTCGGGAAGTCCATCGCCACGAGGTGGCCCGTCTCGGGGAGGACCACCTCGCGCACGCGGCCCGCCGCGGCGCCGCCGCTGCCGCCGACGCCGACGCCCGTCAGCTCCATCTTCTCCTGGCGCAGCGCCGGCGTCGACATGTGGCTGGTCTCGCCGAAGATGTAGCACACGCCCGGCCGCAGGTGCGGCAGCTGCTCCGCCGTGTTGGGCACCTCGGGCCGGTACAGCTGGCTGCCGCCGAAGCCGGCGAGGCTGTCGTCGTTGATGTCGGGCAGCCGCCTGCGGTCGAAGACGCGGCGGCCCGTCTGCGGGTCGATGCCCTGCACGAGGGGGCGCAGGAAGGTGAAGACCTCCTGGTGCTTGGTGGTCGTGAGGGTGACGGGCACGTCGCCCTCTTTCGGCTCTTTCGGCTCTTTCGGCTCTTTCGACTCTTTCGACTCTTTTGCTCCGCCTGCGGCGGCGGCGACGTCGGGAAACCACTTGGTCGGGAGATCCCTCAGGCCGTGCTCGATCCAGGCGTCCAGCACGCGCGGGTCCCAGGCCGCGTAGAACTTGGACCGGCGGAAGGACGCGGCGGCGGCGGCGCGCGACGGCCACAGCTCGCGGCGCACGGCCGACAGCTCCAGCGGGCTGAACCCGAAGGCGGGCCCGGCCAGGCGGAAGTTGAGCACGGGGTCCAGCAGCACGAGCGCGCTGAAGAGGCGCGGGTGCATCAGGGCCACGTGCGAGACGATGCTGCCGCCGAAGGAGTGGCCGATGCCGACGAGGGGCCGCGGCATGTCGCGGCGGAAGGTGTTGATCATCTGGAGGAGGTCGCGCGAGTGGTCGTACCAGGAGGCTGCGGAAAGTTAGTGGGAGGCGAGAGAGCACAGAGAGGGCGCAGAGAGGGAGCGGGCGCAGGACGTACGGTCGTTGCCCAGGTTCGGCTCGTTCAGGAGGCCGCTTTGGCCCTGCCACGCCACGTCGGCGATCCAGATGCTCCGGATGCGGAAGCCGTGCTGCGCGGAGGCGGCCAGGAGGTCGTCCCAGAGCGCCTCGTAGAGTTCCTGCAGATGATCAGTCAGACTGGGGCGTTCTTGGTTTTGTGTGCACACACACACACTTCTGTCACCGACGTCGTCCCACGCTCACCTTCGGGAAGCCATTGGCGTGCGCCGCGATGACGGTCACGTCGCCGGGCTGCGGCTGCGGGTTGCTCCGCGGGATGTACTGCTTGGCGCAGACCTGGAGCACCTCCTCCTGGCTGTGGGCCGTCGCGCGAGGGTATTCGCGGATGTGCTGGCCGTCGAACACATGCTCCTTGACCTCGAAGAGCTGCTGAGACATGGTGGTGTTGTGCCTGCGGGCGGCGAGACTCGCTTTCTCTAAAAAGTAGGAAAGAAACAAAGAAGCAAGAAGAAAACACAGAAAATACAGAAAACACAGAAAACACAGAAAGCACAGAAACCGCCGAGAAACAGGACGAAGGACGAGCGGCGGTCTTGGAGAACAGGCGACGGCCACCTCTTAACGACAGCCGTGTCGCCAAATGCCGCCGAAAGCGTCCCGTCTCAGACAGAGCGCGGCCCGTGTGCGTCGATGCTGAAGTCTAATGTCTTGTCTAGAGATCCGAAACCGAAACGAGAATCGCGAATCGAGAAGCGAAAAAGCGGCTATGAGACAGGCCAAAGCGAGACGGCGCAGATGGGAGACACAGTCTATATCGGAGAGCACGCCTGGCTTCACCTTGGTGTTGCCGTGTCTCAACGTGCGGCGACGCAGCGACCTAGAATGGCCCATGGAGTCCCCCGGAGCGACGTTGCCGAGGCACGGCTCTGGGGAAAGAGGCGACCCCAGTGGGCCGAAAGTGGGGATAGCGACTAGTTTGTGGGGGGAATGAGCCGAGCAAGCTTGGGAAGGACCCTGAAGCCGTCGGTTTACAGCTTGCACCTTCCTCGTCGCTTGTATTGGCTGGCGCTTCGTTTGCACACACCCGTCGTTCCTTCTGTTTCACGATATTGTACCTTCTGCAGTTTCCTTGTTCTGGCATCAATGCTCGGTCCACGCTGTTTGCGTTCTGCACGTGCCTTTCCAACACGCGACACACGCCCTCGTGACTGTCTGCGTTTGCACCATCGTCAAATTCAGCGCAGACAACACGCACGGAGACATCGTCTGTCCTGTCCGCCCCCACGCAGAGGCAGTCTTTGACACCTCGTCTATCCCAGGCGCGAGCAGCTGGCTCACTTGCCCTCGTCAGACCCGACTGTCTCTTCCTGTAACAAGCAGTCTGAGTGTGACTGCAGGAGTGTCGATGCACGGTATTCAGCACTGTGCTCCTCAAAGCGGGCCGTGCGGCGGTGTAGAAAAATGCACCATAAGTGCACAGTGCTTTGGATTTAATTCACACTTGTTGCGACTTGAATATTAGTCATTTGGCTCGCCATCATGTGACCGTCGTGGGGGTTTCGCGCCGTCAGCGCGTTTAATGGGTGGTCTTGTCTTTTCGCGTTTTGCGTGGGAACTGGACCGCGATCGAAGAATGCACGCGACTGCCAACGACAGTATTGGTAATTTAGTGATACGCTGGCCCAGAATTGGCTTTTATTCTTTTCTTTCTTTGTTTCTTTTGTTTCTCTTCTTCCTCTTCCTCTCTTCTCGTTCCGCACACACCTCACGATGGCCGAGGACGCGGCCAAGCACGTCTTTGGCTCGTGCCTGTTCGCCTTTGTTCCCAGCCGGTCTCTGCTGCCCAAGACCATTGCCGAGGTAGGCGCTGGCATTCCCTGTTTTGTTTGTCGTTTGTCCAACGTACCGTACGCTGACGGAGCCAGCTCTCACGGACGGTGCAAAAGTATGGCGGCGTCGCGCTGGAGCCCGAGTCGGACGGCCGGCTGCCCCTGGCCGCGGCCTCGCACATCATTGCGAACTCGATCGACTTCGAGCAGTACGGCGAGGCCGTCGAGATGATGCTGCCCGTCATCACGTCGGCGTGGATCACCCACTCGCTCAGCCGCGGCAAGCTGGCCCAGATCCGCCCGTTCTCGCCCGACCCGCGCATGATCTTTGCCAGCGTCAGCCTGACCTGCGCCGACATCCCCCAGGGCGACAAGGAGGCCATCACCGGCGCCACCATGGCCCTCGGCGGCATGGAGTCCAAGGACCTGACGCGCTTGACCACGCACATCTGCGCCCTCACGATGGACCACCCGAAGTGCAAGGAGGCCGTGGCCAAGAGCCTGCGGTGCAAGATCGTGCTGCCGCACTGGTTCGACGACTGCTTCAAGCTCGGCAAGAAGATCGACGAGGCCCCCTACCTCCTTCCCGACCCGCCCATCCTGCGGAGTGCGAGCGGCGGCGGCGACGACGATGACGACGACCGCGTGCCCATCCCCGAGAACCAGGCCCTCGAGGGCGCCACCACGGCGCTGCCCGACACGCTGCCCAGCCTCGACCACAAGGGCTGGCGCAGCAACCTGACCGTCTTCCAGGGCAAGAAGGTCCTGCTCGCGCAGGACCTTAGCATCGGTAGGCGGTTCCGTTCTATCGTCACGGACCTGATCAGGCGGGGGGGCGGCCGCGTCGTGGCCGACGGCGACGTCGACGCGTGCGACATGTACATCTGCCACTACCGCGAGGGCGGCGACTACGTGCGCGCCGCGCAGGCCCGCAAGGACATTGGCAACCTGGCGTGGCTGTTCCACATCATCACCAACAACGAGTGGTGCTCGCCGCTGCGCCGCCTCCTGCACTACCCGGTGCCCCGGCACGGCATCCCCGGCTTCGAGGACTTTGTCGTCACGCTCTCCAACTACGGTGGCGAGGCCCGCATCTACCTCGAGAACCTGGTCGTGGCGGCGGGGGCCAAGTTCACCAAGACGATGCGCATGGACAACACGCACCTGATCACGGCGCGGGACAACAGCGAGAAGTGCGAGGCCGCGCGCGACTGGAACATCCAGATGGTCAACCACCTCTGGATCGAGGAGAGCTACGCCCGCTGCGAGGTGCAGAGCGTGACGAACCCGCGGTACACGACGTTTCCGGCGCGGACCAACTTGGGCGAGGTTATCGGCCAGACCTTTTTCGACGAGCCCAGACTGCGTGCGCTCTTCTACCCCGGTGGCGGCGACGCCGGTGTTGACAGCGGAGCCCAGATGAAGAGCGGGAAACAAAACGGCGCCGGGCGGAGGAAAAAGACGGTGCAGCTCGACGAGGAGCCGCAGATTCTCTCTGACGCCCCGCCGCCGGCACAGAACGGCGAGCTCGACGACGACGACGTATCCACGTCCAGTGAGGCAGAACCCGACAACGGCGACGGCGATGCGGGTGCCGCCGCCGCCGCCGCCGCTTCTTCCACCCTCCCGCGGCGCCCGTCTCGGAATGCGCTGGCGACGCCGTCCCGGCCGCGGAAGGGCGCGCACCAGCTCGACAAGGAGAACGAGGGCACGCCCGTGCTCGTGTCCAGCGCCAGCCGCAGCGCCAAGGACAAGGCACTCACAAAGCTGCACGGCCTGGCACCGGACATTGCCCTGTACGAGAAGGAGAAGAAGCGCTCCCACCGCGACGGCAGCGCGCCGTGGGGCGGCAAGCGGGCGGCCGACATGATGGACAAGGAGCGGCAGAAGAAGGCGGCGGCGGCGGGCGAGGCGGCGCGGAAGAAGAGGCACAGCTCCGAGGTGGAGGCGGACGACGACGAGGAGACCGACCCAGACGACGAGGTCGAGCGGCCCGCCAAGAAGAGCCGGCCGTCGCTGCCGCCGGTGCAGATGCGCGTCGTCCTGACGGGCTACCAGCGGTGGGTGCACAGCAGCAGCAAAGAAGAAGCCGAGCGGGTGAGTGAATGCCAGAGGCACCACAGCCAGGACACAAAAAAAAAAAATCAGCGTGTGCTAACAGAGGGGCAGAGGAAATTGCGCAGCCTGGGCATCCAGATCGTGCAGGACAACCAGCCCTGCGACTTCTTGGCGGCGCCGTGCCTCGTGCGCACGATGAAGTTCCTGAAGACGCTGGCGCGGGGGCCCGAGGTGCTCAACGCGCAGTTCATCACGGACGTGCTCGAGCAGGGCCGGCTGCTGCCGACCGGGGACTACCTGCTGCGCGACAAGGAGGGGGAGGCCCGGTTCCGCGTCGTGCTGGCCAAGGCGCTGGCGCGCGCGCGCGCGCACCGGGGCCGGCTGCTGTGGAACGTCGTGGTGTACTGCGCGGCGGACATCAAGAACGGGCCCGAGAGCTACCGCGCGATCGCCGAGGCCAACGGCGCCATCTTCAAGACGTACCGCGCGCACAGCGGCACGACGATCCGGCCGACCCCGCCCGAGGCGGACGGCGGGCAGCCGCCCGAGCCCGTGTACCTGCTGACGAGCGCGGCGCCGGCGGAGCGGGCGCTGTGGCCCAAGTTCGAGCAGATGGCGCGCGACGGGCACATGCAGCCGCGCGTGGTGGCGCCGGACTGGCTGCTGGACGTGGCGATGCGGCAGGAGGTGCTGTTCGACGACCACTATTTGGCGGAGAACTTTTGGGCGTAGGCTCCCCCCGGGGGGGGGGTGTTGGGGGGGGTTTGCCGAGAGAGAGTCATATACTGTCTTGTATGGTGCACTGCACTTTGTCCTTTTTTTTTTTTTTTGCATTACAGCCGGTCACGTTTGTGTATACCTTTGCTTCCCATGCTGTCGATTGGATTCTCCACCCGTATATACAATACAAACTTGTACTTTCCAAGCTATTATTTGTCCACACCACAAAATACAGAGTGTCCGCCGTGCGGGCTCGCCTTGCTAGAAGAACTTGACGCCCAGCGACTCCTCGGCGCCGAAGACCTGCGCCTTGCCCCGCCGCACCAGCACCGCCAGCGCCCGCTGCAGCACCGCCGGGTCCAGCCCGCGCAGCGCGCTGCCGCGCGTCGCGTCGCCCGTCGTCAGCTCGTACAGCGTCAGCACGCTGCCGCGCTGCGCCGTGTCGTCGACGAACGCCTCCACGGCCGCCGCCCACTCCTCGGGCGTCTTCCAGTAGACGTACACGGCGAGGGCGTCCGTCTTGGCGCCGCTGCCGCCGCCGTCGTCGCCGACCGGCTCCACCCGCCCCTGCCGCCGCAGGTCCTCGAACACCTCGCGCACCTCGCCCGGCGGCATGGCGCGGTCGATCTGGCGGTTGCGGAACAGGTCGGGCGCGTAGTAGGCGATGCTGGGGGTGGCGGTGCCGTCGCCGTCGTCCTCTCTCCCTCCCTCCTCCTCGCCGCCGCCGACCCGCACGGGCCCGGCAGAGGCGGCTGCGGCGCCATCGCGGTCGGTCGCCGGGCCGCCGGCCTGGCCCCCCACGACCAGGCGGAAGATGCGGTAGTGCCGGCAGTAGGCGAGGACGAGGGCGGACCACTTGTCGAGCTGGGCGCGGCGGGTGTTGAGGTTGGGCTGGAGGGTGAACATGGGCGGGTAGTTGTAGTAGTGGGGGAACTGGAAGGAGGAGGAGGAGGAGGAGGAGGTGGAGGCGATGGCTGCGGTTGTGCTTGACGCAGGCTGCTGTGACGACGACGGCGCGAGTGGGGAGGGTGATGGCGATGCCGGCGAGGGCGCCAGCGGCGGCGTGCCCGACGCGGCCAGCCGGGCGGCGTCTTGTGCCATGCTGGCTGGGAGGATGCGAGAAGGGACTGGTTGTCGCCCTCCCCCGGTTCCTCGAGACGAGAGAGAGGCTGTCGTCACCCTTGGCTGGGTTGCCTCGATGATGAAGCTATCGTCGTCGTCGTCGTTTCTTTCACGCACTTTATACCCGCTGTCTGCAGTCGTCTATGCTTCGTTTTGTCTAGGATAAAAAGGACACGCTATTTTGTTATCCGATCTGACTTCTGACCTCGAAATGAAGTCGCAACGATTCGTTCTGCTCAAGATCAACGTTCGATGCATGTGTCGATGCCTAGCTCGCAAGCTCTGGTTGGAGGGGTTCGGGAACTTGTAGCGGGCCGTGTCGCTGACAGTGCGGCATACAGTGGGGTTGTCAACGCAGGCAAATGACGAGGCTGCCAAGCTTGTAAGTCAACGCTCTCCCTTCTTTAACCCTCTTGCAGTTAAAGCCCTCAGGACGGATGGCAACTGAATGGAGGGATACGATACGGTCTGCATTTCACAGGTCAGACGACATCGTCCGAAATCACCAAGCAATCGGGTTCCAGAACAAAAAAGGCTGTAAATATGTGTGATGCTCTTCTCCGTCTCGCAGACAACAGGTTATTCTATGCTGATTCTAACAGTTCTACACGCCACTATCCCTGTCTAATAATGAAGCTGGTTTCATTCTTGGATAGCTAAACGACCTCAGAACGCCAACGCCCCGTGGAACCCCCGCCTGGTATAGCTGCCCGGCGCAGCAGACCCTTCAGTTGCCAGCACCTGTGCTGCTGAATCCTATTGTGGACGGCCAGTCCGTACGTCGGATCGCCTCGTCCAGCGGCAGCAGCCATCTGTCCAAGTTCATGTCGACCCTGGTCGGCGGAATTGGGAGAGTCGAACCGTTGCTGTCCACGACCTGCTCGACGGCCGTCTCGTGTATGAACATACGGACATGTTGGTAGATGCCATAGACGTCCCGGACGTAGGGCATTGCTGGCGGCTGCATGGCTGCATTCTGAAAGCCCGCGCGCACGCCCGAGTGCGAGACGAAGGCGGCGTTCATCAGTTCCCCGTCCCGCAGCACTTGGACCGAGAGCGGCAGCACCACGCCCTCCATCTCGCTGGCCGTCTTCTTGATGTCGATGATCATCGTCTCGAGCTTGTGGATCAGCGCCAGAAGCGGAGCCAGATGCATTCGCAGGTTCACGTCTGCCTAGAAGAACCTGTCGCTGTCCGGCGACTTCCCAAACTCCTCCCACAGCTTCGTGCGCTTGTACCGGACGTAGCGCACGTGCCCTTCCCAGAGGGCGTACAGGAAACGCTGCGCGCCTGCGTCAGCAGATGCATTCTTGTTCAGCTCTTGCAGCGTGTCCTGAATGTAGCGGAATGCTTTAGTGTCGGTCCCGAGTGGCGAGATCGGGTGGTGGTCACCCAGGTAGGGGGCGGGCGGCGGCATGCTCGCAGGCCCGTCGGCGTTGTCGCCGCCATGGACAGGACGTTGAGTGCCGGCACTGCTGCTGCCTTGGGCGCCCGCCATGTTGGGGTCCATGGTATGAAGCTTTGCTTTGGTCGGGGACAGGATGGTACGTTCTCGTGAGGACCTGGCTGCGCCGAGTGTGGAAAGAAAAGAGAGAAGGCAAAAGACAATGGCATACAGAAAAGAAAAGAAACCCGAAAGCGATGAAGACGGAATGTAGAATGTAGAATACGGAATGTGGAATCTAACAAGTGAGAGCAGACGTTGGGAGAACTGGCGAAAGAAAGGACTGTGAAAAGGAAAAGAGACTGCTCTCGATGCCCTTTTTGTTGATGTTTATGTTTATGTTTACCTCAGTCTCCGTGCAGGTCTTTTGTCGACGACCAACGTGGGCAAGTGCCAACAACCCACGACCAGGCATATTGATATATAGAGCAAGAGCAAGTGAGCAAGGACACAAGACATCAAAGCGAAGGTCGGCCATGGCTTAAACACGTGTGCAATTATGCAATCTCCCTGCGCGGCTTTCCAAATACATGTACATGACGGGTGCCGACCTCTCCCCTTTCTGGATCGTTCCTTTTTTTTCAGTCAGAATGTTGTCGTTCTTCTCTGTTTTTCCAGTTTTCCGTCTCTCCATTTCCCCACAGCACCCCCTACTTCTTCTCCTCCTTCTTCTCTTCCGGTTTCGGCGTCGGCAGCTTGAACGTCTCCGGCGTCTTGTCCAGGCCGGCGCCGATCTGCTCCCAGGCGCTCGAGCCGCCCTCGAAGTTGCGGAACGCCTGCGTCAGCTCCAGCGGCTCCGTCACGATGCGCTTCTTCTCCTCGTCGTAGCGGATCTCCGTGTAGCCCGTCAGCGGGAAGTCCTTGCGCAGCGGGTGGCCCTCGAAGCCGTAGTCCGTCAGGATGCGGCGCAGGTCCGGGTGGCCCACGAAGAACACGCCGAACATGTCGTACACCTCGCGCTCGTACCAGTTGGCGCCGTCGAACAGGGGCGTGATGCTGGGCACGGGCGACGCCTCGTCGGCGTACGTCTTGACGCGGATGCGCGAGTTGTGCCGCACGCTCAGCAGGTTGTACACGACCTCGAAGCGCTGGTCGCGCGTGGGGAAGTCGACGGCGGTGATGTCGCTGACCTGGGTGAACTCGGCAGCGGTGTTGTCTGGGGGGAGTCAGCTAGGGCAGAAGGGGGGTGGGCAAAAAGCAGAGGAAAAGAAGCTCGGAAGCGTACGTACGCTTCAAAAACGTAAACACCGGAATGATGCCCGACGGGCAGACGTAGATGGTCAGCTCGTCCTTCCACACCGAGAACTGCTGCACGTACTTGGGCAGCGCGGCCATCAGCCACGCGCCGTACTTGTGCATGTTGTCGGCCTTGGCCTCGAACTTGTCCGCCGGGTTGACCAGCGGCGCCTCCAGCGTGCCCACGGCCGAGCGCGGCGCGTGCCGCATGTTGGGCGCGTCCTTGGGCATCTTGACGGCATAGCCCTGCAGCCGGCTGCTGGTGGAGAGGCACCGGGCGCCGCATGCCGCCGCCGCAGCCGCCGGGGATGTGTTCGCGGGCGCGGAGGGCTTGCCGGCCGCCCGGAGAGCCGAGGCGAGCGCCCTGCTCCGGCAGAGTCTGCTGGCCATTGTGCGTGTGTGGATGTGTGGTGGGGGGTGGGTCGCTGGGGAGGTCGGGAGCTCGTCGGTCGAGAAAGAGAAGCAGCTGAGCGTCGTGCCGGCCTCAATTGGATCTGCCCTCGTCGTGGTGCGCAGCGGCCGGGGGTGGGAAACGGGGGTCGTCGATTTTGCTCTCAATGCGAGATAATTTGCTCTGCTCGGATTGGCTGGCCAGCTTCGGCGTGCCGGATGATTGTATTTTCTTTGCCGACTCCAGAGCTGCTTATATAAGCTTATGCAACAAACGGGGTGCAACCACACCTCCTGCGAAACAAGGCACCCCCCAGCGGAGGCCGAATACTACTCGGAATTCTGCAGGATCCCAGCGGGGACAGCGTGCTGCAAGGTGCAGGCGCCGTCGCTGCACACCCTCCTCTGCCCGAAGACGCGCTCTCGGCGTCGGCCTGTCGTCGCTCGTCGGGCTTTGGACCCTCGCCAGCCGCCAACCGTGACTGGCCACGTGCCGCGGTCTATACACACTAGTCCCAGACAGGGCTAGCTCCAATAGTGCGCTTTGCCTGAGGAGGACCCTCGTACTCGCTTTAGTGCATTTCCACTCTCGACGGCCTCGCACCAGCCAAATTTGCCCCGTCCTCCTAGCGAGACGCCATCTTTCCCAATTTTCCAGTCTCCATCGATTTTCCCGCCAGACTTTTCGCCTCTCCTTTTCCTTCTTCCGTCCTCTTCTCGAATCACCATCCGCGTTTCTCATATCTCAGCACAACATCGCATCGTGTTTATAATCAGGGCGTTATCCAGGGACATATTTGCTATTATTCGTTTCCTTTTGCTCTCGCCCTCCCCGTCAAACCAGAGCTGCTTTTCAGTTCTTCTTTATTTGCTATCCTCACTTTCTCCTCTGTTTCACATCGCGCCCTCTGCGCTCTCCTCACCACTCCCGCACTCCTCGCTCCATCAGGCCGACTCTCCTTCGGTCGGATCCCCGAGTTCGTTGGACACCTCGCCGGTTCTGGAACCCGCCGCTGCCATCGCGTCTCTCCATCCGACGACGAGACGCGCCTCACCCCAACTTCACATTAATAATCTCGTCACGATGGCGCCGCAAGACACCTTCATCGAGGAGGAGGATGACACCTGGTATGCTCCCCCCCTGGCGTCCCCCCCGCCCGCGTCCCTTGCTTCGCCGACCGTCTGCTAACGAGCCGCCTGCTCTCCAGCCCCCTCTGCATCGAGGAGTTCGACCTGTCCGACCGCAACTTTCGACCATGTCCGTGCGGCTACCAGATCTGCCAGTTCTGCTTCAACAACATCAAGCAGAACATGAACAGCCTCTGCCCCGCGTGCCGACGACCCTACGACGAGAAATCTATACAGTGGAAGGTCGTGACGCAGGACGAGTACGTTGCAACAGCCCCCCTCCCCCCCCCCCCCAACGTCCATCCGGAGGTAGCACGAAGACTGACATTGCACCCACCCCCCCATCTAGGATTGCCGAGTTCCGGTCCAACATCCAAAAGAACCAGAAGAAGCGGGCCGCCGAGCAGCGCCAGAAAGAGGTCCAGAAGCGCGAGGCCGAGAAGGAGAACCGCAAGAACCTCGTCGGCGTGCGCGTCGTCCAGAAGAACCTGGTCTACGTGACGGGCCTCAACCCGACCGTGCGCGAGGACGAGCTCCTGAAGACGCTGCGGAAGCAGGAATTCTTCGGCCAGTACGGGAACATCCAGAAGATCTCCATTAGCAATCGGAAGAGCCCCGATGGATCCCCGTCTCTCGGCATCTACGTGACCTTTGAAAAGAAGGAGGAGGCGCAGCGCTGCATCCAGGCCGTCCACGGCTCCATGAACGGAGAGCGCACGCTCAAGGCCCAGCTCGGCACCACCAAGTACTGCTCCGCGTGGCTTCGTCACGAGCAGTGCACAAACCGGCAGTGCATGTTTCTGCACGAGCTCGGCGACGAGGAGGACAGCTACACGCGCCAGGACCTGTCGTCCATGAACAGCATCAGCACCCAGCGGCCGCTCGGCACCTCGTCGTCGTCGCGGTCGGCGTCGCGGCAGCAGAGTCACCCGACGCCCGTGGCGGCGGCGGCGCAGCCCATGGCTCGCTCTTCGAGCAGGGACGAGTCCGAGAACGGCGACGGCTCCGCCCTCCCCGTGTCCGCAAGCTGGGCAAGAAACCCGCAGGTGCGCAGCCGGCGCGGCAGCTACGCAACGAGCGGCGCTGGTCCGAGCCCTGCCATCTCGATGTCGCTCCCTGTCACGGCCGAGTCTGTCGCCGAAGCGGTCGAGTCATCGCCCACGCCGGAGGAGGCCGTCCCGGCGACGTCCCGGGCGCAAGGCAAAGCCATAACGGATGGTGGTAGTGCTTCTACTGCCTCGTCCACGGCGGCGACCAGCCCTGCCTCGAAACCTGCGACGACAAAGGCCAAAAAGGAGAAAGACCCCCTGGCGAGCGTGTTTGCCAGCCTTCTCCAGGCGATGGAGAAGTGCTCTCTGCCCTCCACCTTTTTGATCGACGGCCTCACCCTGGACGCCTTCCCTCCGTTGTTCGACCCGCGGGGCGGCGAAAAGCGGCGCGCGCTTCGAGACGACGAGAGCCGCCTCGACACGGAGCAGGACGAGCAGCAGACCGAGGCGCGCGAGCCGTCCGAGGGCGAGCCCGAGAGCAGCGGCAGCCTGGCGCTCGGCGGCGAGCCCGAGGACCGCGAGCACACCCGCAGCGCCCACGGGTTCGACCAACGGCGAGGCGGGGCCCCACCACCGATCCAGCGCTCCAACACGGACGGCGTGTTCAACTCCTTCGGCTCAAGCTACCTGCCCAGCGCCAACCCGGGCACGATCGGAAACCGCTCCATGACCCCGCAGCAGGCGCTCTACTCGCGCACGCCCAACAGCTTCGTGGACCAGCCGCCCCCGGGCATCGCGCAGCAGGCGAACCTCTTCCAGGGCCAGGTGCACAACCGCCAGCCGTCGCGGTACGGCTTCGTCAACGAGAACACCGGCAGCGGTGCCACGACGATCAAGCTGGCCGCGAACCCGCGGATCATGGCGCAGCAGTCGTCCATGATGCCGCCGTCCCTCCACGCGCAGCAGCAGCAGCAGCAGCAGCAGCAGCAGCAGCAGCAGAACACGCCCTACTACGCTGCGTCCATGCCCGGCCCCCCTCCAGGACTGAAGTCGACGGGAACCCCGACGGCCGGGTTCGGCCAGGGCTTCGCAAACTCTGGCTTCGGCGGAGCCCCCAAGGATTCGAGCCAGCTGCTGCAGGATATCATCCGCGGCAGAGGCGGCGGTGGTGGTGGCGGCGGCGGCGGCAGCCAGGCGCACGACGCAGGCAAGCGTGAGTACATGTTCCCCTCTTTCCTTAGCCAGTACCCATCGTCCGGCTCCTCTACCCCCGTTCCTGCTTCCGGCTTCTCGGCGTCGCTCTACGGCACCCCCCCGCCTGGAGCATTCCAAGACTTCGGGTCCAAGCAGAAGAAGAAGGGGAAGAAGCACAGACATGCTAACACTTCCTCCTCTGGGGGGAGTGGCCTAGTGGATCTTGCAGACCCGAGTATCCTGCAGGCAAGGCTGCCGCACCAGCAGAGCAACGCCGGAGGCGGTCAGGGACTTTTCGGGAGCCAGGCCCAAGGTGGGTACAACCCGAGCATGATGTACAGTTCTGGCTACCCCAGGTGGTGAGAGAGAGAGCGAGAGACAGAAACTGTGTGTTATGTGGAGAGAGAGGGGGTGAGAAGAAGGGGGGGTAGCCAGCGAGGGACGATTTTGAGAGGAAGACAAGAGACAAAAGAGAGACGAGACACACGAGACAGCTCAAGCAGCGGGACGTGGTTTTTGATGACTTCCGTTTTTTTTTTCAATGTCTTTCCTTTCTTACGACAACATTCCCCCCCTTTGCCTATACCCCTTTTTTTCCCCTTTTCCCTTTCTTACCACAAGCATCTGTTTCCCTTTTTTTCCCGGTCTTCTTTTTTTCTATGTTGGAATTTCAAAATGGCGTTTTGAGCGAGGGCCATATTTTATTTTTTTTGTCGAGGATTTACATGAGGCGTTCATCCTTATTCCCCCTTTTCCCACATCGCGCCGGGCAACCCTCCTCTAACTGGAGGGGGATCGGTATGACAAAAGTTTGAGCGAGTATCAAACGAGATTTGGCAGCCGGGGTTTCTTTTTATTTTGTTCTGGCATTGGGAGCCATCTTTTTGCATTTGGGATATTGGGGGGGGGCACATGAGAAAAAGAGATTCCCTCGAGAGGAGAGAGAGACGACGAACGGCACCTCTTTATCATTTTCTTCGTCTTTCTCACTTCCTGACACCGGCGTCGGCATCGGAATCGTTTCTTTTTCTTCCATCTTCTTCTTCTCTTCAACCAAAAAACCACACGCTTTTTTTTTGAGGGTCTTTGGGGGTTGGGGGAGAGAGAGAGATCGTCAACGTCACCGCCAGGCAAGCCAACCATCACCATCGTCTTTCTCTTCCTTCTCGAGGGGGTTTTTATCTTCTTCTCTCTTTTTTTTTTTGTTATCCATGTATGTTAACTATTTCTGGGCCCAGTCTTCGTTTCTGTCTTGTGTCTCCCTTTTGACACGGCTTTACTGCGAGAGGGAACGGGGGCGTGAACACCTTTTTTTTAAAAAAGAAACAAGAAGATTTTTTTTTTCTTATACACCTCCAAAGAAGTCTTGTGTGCCACAATGTAACCCAGCCGCCCGACTGCTGTCGATAAAAAAAGAAGTCCAACACGCGCCCCCGCCCCCCCCCCCCCCCGGTCCCGAAGGAAAAGAAGAAGAAAAGAAGATGATGGTTGCCCATGCCTGTATGCGTTTGCTAGACCCCCCCCTGCGTCTTACCCGCCTCACCTCTTTGTATATACTGTTTTCTTTTTTGCCTCGTCTCCCTGTCATCCTGTTCTTCTCCTATCGTCCTGTACCAGGCTCCAGTCCTGTCACTGTCACTGTCACTGTCACTGTCACTGTCTCTGTCTCTTGTCTCTTGTCTTTCGTCTCTTTGTCGGTCTCTTTTCCAACTGCTCTCGCGCTGTTCTACTCTTGTCCCTTGCGGACTTTCTGCCAAGGAAGACGCTGACCCTTTTTTTCTTTTTCTATCTTTTAGACGATGACCTGCTCCTGCCCGCCCTGGACGACGTCGTCTCCACCGTGGACGCGCTCGTCTCCGACGAACCGGGCATGCTCTCGTACCCCTACGGCATCGACTCACCCCTCCGGTCGGGCACGCCGTCATTCCCGCCGGGCTTCGGCCACATGCAACCGCTACAGCAACAACACCCGACGCCAACGCCACCGCCGCCACCGCCTGGTTTCAGCCGGTCGATGACGCCCGTGTCGGTGGCCACGACCGCGACGGCCACGACGGCCACGACAGTCAGCCAGGTGCTGGCGAAGCCTCTCGTGCCGGCCGTGCCTGTTGTCGAGCCGCCATCTGCGGGCAAACAAACACCCGAGCAGCCGCAGTCGCAGCCGCAGCCGCAGCCGCAGCCGACCAGAAAGGCAGCGCGTGTCGCGAGCACGGCCAGCAGCAGCAGCGCCGCCGCCACCGACAACAAGAAGGCTGGAAAAGCAGCAGAAGCTGCAGCTTCTCTTCCAAAGGAGACCCCAGCACCGGCGACTGCTCCCGCGGCCAACAAGCTGAGCAGGAAGGGCGGCGTGCTCCAGGACGAAGACTTCCCCGCCCTGGACGCCGCTGCTTCTGTGCCGACTAGGCCCGCCGCGGCTGCCGCCGCGGCCCAGCCGAAGCCTGCGACGGCCGCCAAGCCGTCGACCCCGGTCGGGAAGAAGGCGGCCGACAAGCGGCCGGCACCGGTGGCCCTCAACCTCGCGGCGGCTGCCACCAAGCCGATTGTCACGCCCAGTAAGCCCTCAGACGGCAGTCCAGCCGCAGATCTGTCGTCGGCGTTCCCGTCGCTGCCTACGCCGGCTGCTACGACCACAACACCGGCAGCACCCTGGTCGCCCGCCGTCCGGTCGGCGCCCAAGACGCTGCGCGTCGTGCAGGCGCCTTCTGCGGCGGCGACGGCGGCGACGACGGCGGGGCCGGCGCCTGTTCTGAGCCTCGCGGCGATGACGGCTGCCGAGAACGCCAAGCTGTCCGCGGCGTCGTCCTCCACCGCGACGTCGGCGTCGACGCCGACGCCGACGTCATCGTCTGCTGCAGCAGCACTGAATCGGCCACCTCCTACCGCCGCCGCCACCGTTGCCGCCGCCGCCTCCGCGGCAGCGGCAGCGACCAACCGCCCCGGCACGCCGGCCAGCGAGATCGTGTCGGTCTCGGACAACGCGTCGGTGGTGTCGGCGTCGATCTCGGCGTCGCGCGCGGGCTCGCCGCCGCCGTCGCTGTCGCGCATCGGGTCGGCGGCGGTGCGCAGCACGACCAAGAGCCAGCAGCGCAAGCAGCGCAAGCAGGCGTCGAAGAAGGAGGCGACGGCCGCCACCGCTGTCAGCAGCAGCGCCACCGCTGCTGCTCCTGCTGCTTCCACCTTGACCGAGCAGCAGGAAGAAGAGGCGGCGGCGGACATTGCGCCGATCGTGGGCCGCAAGAAGAAGCAGAAGAAGGAGTCGAAGCCGTCGTCGAGCGCGTCGGCAGTGGCGACGCCCGTGGAGAGCCGGGCGCCGACGCCTGTGCCGTCCGTGGCGGAGGCGGCGGCGGCGGCGGCGGCGACGAAGCAGCAGCAGAAGGAGCTCAAGGAGCAGAAGGAGCAGAAGGAACAAAAGGAGCAGGCGAAGCAGTCGGCTGCCGCAAAGAAGAGGGAGGACGCCAGGGACAAGGCCGCGGCGGCGGCCGTCGAGGCGGCCAAGCCGGCGGAGAAGGCCAGGGGCGCGGCCAAGGGTGG
>WNYD01000326.1:0-19135 GCA_021396205.1 Sporothrix brunneoviolacea
AAAATTAATTTTAATTAATTAATATTAATTTTAGTATAGACTTTGAAAATTAATATTAGTATATACTAAAATTAATTTAATTAATTTTAGTACGGGCAAAAATTAAATTAACATACTAATTTTACAACCCTGTTCAAGGGGGAGGAGGAGTAGGAGGAGAAGAAGGTTCTAATTCGCTATATTAGATATCTTTTTATTATTTCTTTTCTTTACTATTTACCCTCTCCCTTTTTTCTTAAATCGAGATATAATATACGAAATTATTATAAAGTAACTAACTAAAAACTAGGTATACCTAAGACCTTAATAGTACCTGTCTAGTTTCGCGGCTCCCCCTCTTTCGATTTTAACGGCGTTAAAAGTAAAATACTTAAATCACTGTAAGGGTATTTACGGCAACTCTGATAAGTCCGCCGCCAAACCCCAGTCAGCAACCAGTCGTTAACACATCGGGACTACATATGGTATACCTTCTTCTCCTCTAGCCTATTTGCCACCCTCTTATATATAAATATCCGTAGACTAGACCACCTCACCGATTACTTGGAGAGAGCTTTATAAGCTAAAGTTTATCCCTTACTTTAGACGACTATTACTTATTTCGTGTTTAATTTTATTTTACTACGTAACGTACTGGACTTTTAGGTTTCCCCTTATAATAAGGCTGTAAAATTAGTACGTTAATTTGATTTTAGTATATATTAAAAATTAATTTCTTTTTTTAACTAGCAGCCGTGCAGTCTCGATCGTAACGTTGAACGCGGTATTCCCTAGTGAAGGGAGTTTTTTTTTAACAGGCTGGCCGCTCCTGACCGCCTCGAGAGCCATATGGAGCTGGTTTTCGGAATACTCGCGCATTTCGATAGAAAGATTTCGAAATTTAAATTTAGGAAGGATTGGTATTTTTTTTCGTGGTTTTCTGACATGTTTTCGTTGATGTGGCTTTTTTTGTAGAGGAAAAAAAAGGGGGCGAGATTAAGGGGGCGGTAAAATGCTAGCCCTCCCACTTGTTATTCGCTTTAAGGAGCTTAAAAAAGTCGAATAATATTAATTATAATATGTTTAATTATACGCTTAAGCCGAACGACGAATTAAACATTTGTATATTTAAATACGGCTTATTGGATCGGACTTTACAGCCTGTTAATACGAATTATTAAATACGTTAAGATTTTATATTTAATTATTTAACTATTTAATTATTTTTATTATTTATGTACTAATTATTTAATTATAGTTATAACTATAAAAAGCTCGATACAATTAAAGGCTTTCAGTCATAGAATTATACTAGACATTATCGAAATAAGTGTAAAGGCATTTCCAAGAACTCCTACAGTCTACCGAGAACTCTAACACCTAGTCGGCAACCAGTTGCCGCCAACACATCGGGACTACACATCATGCATTCTCTTCAGCTGATTTGCCACCGTCCTGTATATAAATATCTATAGACTGAGCCGCCCTAGCCGAACACTTGGAGAGAGCTTTGTAAGCTAAAGTTTAACCTTTACCTACTTAATTGCTTAGGTTAATATAACCTTGTTTTATGTTTAACTTTATTTTATTACGTAACGTATGTAGGGCTTTCTTTTACGATTAAGTAAATAGTATTAAAGTTACGTTAACTAAGTCTTTTACTAGTTTTATAACTCTTTTATAACGTGGTTTATTATATACATACTTTATAGTGTAAGTAGGTTAATAGTGTGTTCTTTATACGTAAATAACTATTTAAAATAAGTAACGTTATATTAACATGTAACTATACTAATAATTATAACCGTTTTTATATAAAAACATATTTATAAATATAAGTTTTATTAAAATGTAAAGGTATTCACGGGAACTCTCATAAGTCCGCCGCCAAACCCCAGTCGGCAACCAGTCGCTAACACATTAGACAACATACCTTCTTCCCCTCTAACTTATTTACCACCCTCTTATATATAAATATCCGCAGACCAGACCACCTCACCAATCACTCGGAGAGAGCTCTGCAAGCTAAAGTCTATCCCCTTAACCCTTAAACGAATACCACTTATTTTATGTTTAATTTTATTTTACCACGTAACGCACTTAGCCTCTAGCTTTCCCCTTACACCCTGTTCACATATAAAGCCATTTAGTGCCCCCCCGTCGTTAGGTTACAAGGCTGTTAGTAAAGGTGGCCTATTAACGGTATTATTAAAAGTACATATTCGTTTAACCTCGCCGTCTAAACAACAGTGCTCGTCACTATACACGTATTATAAGGGAAAGCGCTCTTATTTAAATTAAAGGAGGAAGACAGACATAAAAGATTACTACCATAGTTTAATTTTAAACGAAAGAAATTATTTAATTTATAATAATAATATATAAAAACTACACGAACAAACGTCTACGTATAATCTATAACCAAGGTTAACAAAAATACTAATAATCTTCTAGTCTAGTCAACTCGTCTTCCTAGTCACCTAGTTTTAGTCAGTGATTTTTACGGACTAGACGGACGTCTAGTCATCTAGTCATCTAGTTAATCTTAGTCAAGGCCCTGACTAAGACTAACTAGACTAATTGCCAACCCTGCCTATGACTAAGGTACAGAGATTCTTCTGTTAGTATCGAGGATGACGGATATATGAATAATAAATGTGTTGTGTTCACTTTTCCATTCTAGACGCACTTTGAACTTGGCGTGGACGGCAGATCGTAAACTAGACGACCACAGAGTCCTCAAAGGGACTGTAGAAGGTGAAGGGCTCGGCTAGTCACGAGAGACAGTTGCATAGGTCGCCAGGCTAGCTAGCCTTTCCGCTTGAAACCGGAAGGATCTTGAGAGCTTGACAGTCCTTAATGAACTCTCCACATCATGAGATGGGTGACGGCAGGGAGTTTCTGCCAGGAGTGTATCGCAACAAAGAACGAGACCGGCTATGTGATATGATCTTCGATGGTCTACTTATGGAGGCAGTAGAAGGTCTTTGGAAGTTCCCGGAAGCAGGTGGGTGAAGGAGAGAAAAGAAGCGACTGGGTCGTGGTGGTGGGAAAGCAAGAAGCCGGGCAAACATAGAAGAGGAGGAACTGGCTGCGTAACTCGCCTGGCAGTGCAGAACTTTCATTTACCCATACGATCGTTTTTTACTACCATCTATTTAGGGGCCGGATGGATATGTAAAGGGAGGGCCACTTAAGTATACACATTGGCGGTGCAACATTCAGCCCAGCTCACAGGAAATACCATATCATATCCCCCAACCCCCCTTGGACCGTATGGCAGAGCAGCATGCGTATAGTTCTACAACTGGGAGTTGCAGCTGTACTCCTCCCAGTCAGCCACGCAGATAGAATCCGTGGTTCGGCGAGCTTATTACTCTGCTGTCAGTTTAGGGCCATCCACGTTTTGGAAACCCGGGCGGCGCAGATATGCCGCTGTCGGGGTGTTTCCAGGAATAATGTCCGACGGGAATTCTGGGGTGCAGCTCGACTTCCTTGGCCAATATTGGTCCATCTACTCTGGGCTATTCATAGATTAAGCATAATACTGGTTCCCTACCCCAAGCCTACATATTACCCGAGCAAATTGGAACCCATACAAGGCCCGCATAATCGTCGGGCATGGAGAAGGCAGGGCTCTCAACTTTCTCTTAGCACTAGGGCTGATAGGTCACCAGACGGGAGCCGCTGTCTCGGGCGATGGGCTATATTAATTATATTAGCCACGTGCAAAGGGGGTTGCGTACGACATGGAGCGAGCAGAACCTGCTTTGCTGTTAATCCCCGACCATATATTTGAATATCCAGGAATAGGCAGAATGAGTACACTGGTGCCATATTGCTCCTCTTGTAATTTATTTTTTCTTGATTTCCCTAGAGATGTTGACTCAACAAAGTAGTATCACGGAGCTTATCTTACTGGATACCAACCACCTGAGCCTCGAGAAAGCACTGGCAACCTAGGATTAGGATCTCCTGCAGCAGCCGCCAGCCCAAACCCCCAAACTGCTCCGGAGAGCCGGGCAATCAGGATCGTATGGGTCCACCATGTACACGCAGTCGCCATTGTGAATGTCAGTTTCGATTATATGTCGCTCCGTTATGGCTGCCAAGTCGGCAATACTCATTTTAATAGCTCCCCACTCCGGGCCCAGGGTCATGCTGTCGTTCTATCTGCTCATTTTCTAGCCTCTCCTTAAATTTTGTAAATTGTGTACGCTTTCTAAGCCTGGGGTTACCGATCTATAAGTTGAATTTTCCCGGTGTATATAGTAGGGTTACCCGCGGGTCTGTACAGAGGCCCTCACGTAGGTCATTTATCCCCACCGGGTCACTGGAAGTTGAGGCAAAGGTGGAAGGGACGAAAACATAGAACAACCAGAACAAGAATCCTCGAAGCAAAGAGAGAACGAAGTTGCCATATTTCGGTATCTGGACCGCGTATTTGTATTAAAGGTTCCCACGCACGTGTGCCTCGCCCGTTTGCTGTTGTACTTCTTCAAGCAAGACCCATGTACGCCTCATCTATTCCCAACTGCTCATCCGGGCAGTCTAAGAAAAATGCATAGTCTCGGAGTCTCACTATTCTCCTGCTCTGTGTATTTGTCTCGCAAAGGAGGACACAAAATGGCTGGCTCATCCCGCAACATGCTCTGGGTCGGTTTGGCCTTCATCTTCGCCGGGAACGTGCTTGGAGACTGCACTTGCTCTGGACTTGATTACACCAACGGCGGGTCCTACCTCATCGACGGCACCTCTGATAAGAACTTTGTGTTCACGTCTGAATTTTCAGGTTTGTAGAGCGTTCCCCTTTCACGCACGGCCTCTGTTCCGAGCCACGACTTGCAGCAGTACTCACATCCCAGGTTGCGGCGATGACACAATCCAGCCGATTCTCGTTTCCCCGGAGGGATCCCAGGTTACTTGCTCGGCGGTTAGGGCAAGTGATAGCGGTCAGCAACAGTCTACATGGTCTGTGGATCCGACATCAAAAACACACTTCCATTCACAAACTACAAACATTCGATCTGACCATGGACCTTCCATATAGTGACGTGAGGCTGTCTGCAATGTCGTCTGGCCAATGGACCATTGTCATCCAGGCCGACAACTCCGACTTTGCCGTACAGCGGAAGTTTGCGTTGACCGTTGGCTCCCCAGAGAGGACTGTGGTCACGGTAAGACGCGCAAAGAGCAAAACCAGATAAACCCGATACTGGCCCCGTGTTGCCGCTCCAGTGACTGACCCGAGTGAAGATAACACCGACCATTTCTATTGGAGTTACGAGCACTCCTCCAGCTTCGAGTGAGCATGGCCAGCCATATAGATCCCCGTGATGCCCTCGTTGCTGACGCCAAAAATAGCAATTACAACGACGACGACAAATGTCCACACGGTGTACGCCCCGGCCCCCAATGTGATCGGCCACTGCAACGAGGACCAAGAAGAGACAGTCACTCAATATGTCGAAGGGCCGGCGACAACCGTCGTATCCACATACGAACAGGTGTCGACAACTGGGGTCATGACTCTCGCATATGCTACGACCGTGGTGCTTGATGCCCAGTGCCATTACCAGAGCCAACCGCTCGCGCCCCAGATAGACTCGCCACCCCCGGTCCCTCAGAATGGTATACCACAGGGCTGCAACGACTGCCGCCCGTGGTTCGGCAATGGTGGTTGGGGATGGGAGCACGGCCACGGAGGTGGAAATGGTGCCGCAGTATGTTTCATTCTTTCCCTGGCTGCTGCGGCTAACTACTGGCAAGGCGCTGGCGGAGGTTCGGTTGCAGATATTTCTAACCTTACATTTAGCCCGGCCGAGGTGGAGGAGGTGGAAATCCAGGCGGTGGAGGAGGCAGGCCTGGTGGAGGTGGAAATCCAGGCGGTGGGGGAAGCAGGCCTGGTGGAGGTGGAAATTCAGGCGGTGGAGGGGGCAGGCCTGGTGGAGGTGGGGGAGGCAACCCTGGAGGAGGCGGAGGAGGCAAACCAGGAGGAGGTGGCGGTGGTGGGAGACCGGGCGGCGGCGGCGGCGGAGGAGGAGGAGGAAAACCCGGGGGAGGAGGAGAGGGAGGTAGACCGGGAGGTGGAGGAGGAGGCAACCCAGGAGGTGGCGGCGGTGGTGGGAGACCGGGCGGCGGCGGCAGCGGAGGAGGCAACCCAGGGGGCAGTGGAGGAGGTAGACCAGGAGGTGGTGGAGGGGGAAGACCTGGCGGAGGCGGAGGCGGAGGCGGCCGCCCAGGTGGGGGTGGAAGTGGTGGCGGGGGAGGGAGATCGGGAGGAGGAGGAGGAGGAGGCGGAGGGGGCGGTAGGTCCGGAGGAGGAGGAGGCGGTGGCGGAAGTAGATCTGGTGGAGGGGGAGGAGGAGGGGGGGGTAAGTTCTTGATCGTGATTCACAGCACCCGCATCCAGTTGATATAGCTGAGCTGACAGGTGACACTCATAGGTCGAGGCGGAGGTGGAAGCGGTGGAGGAGGCCGCGGTGGCGGCGGGAGACCAGGTACGTATTTTTCAAAGTCTCATACCCACCCAGATCCCCGGAGACCATTGGTCGGGGTGTGCGCGCACTGGCCCGCGCACCGGCACGTGGATTCTCTGCCGTTGAGGGTGAACCGCCTCGCAGAGGAGATTAGAAAGCTGACCCCGAGAAGGAGGGGGGGGCGGTGGTGGCCGAGGAGGAGGGGGAGGGGGAGGCGGTGGCGGCCGTGGAGGAGGCGGCGGCCGCGGCAGAAACTGTATGCCTTACCCTACACGGGGCCAAGCGTGATGTCTCTGGCGGGAATGGTGCTGACTGAACGACAGCCGTCGAGACGGCGGCCGTCATCCGGCGCGCCCCAGTCTCCGTCGCCGCGTCCACATCCACGGTTTACGAGACGACGTACACGGTCACGAGAACGTCGACCACGACAGCCCTGGCACCAACGATGACGGAAGCCTGTGAGTGACACGTCTATGTCTGTCTATGCTGCTCAACCCCGGAGGAACCGGTGAAAGCTGACCTGGCGCAGACTATGTGGGCTCGACGTCGACCGTGTAAGCCCCCCCTCCCAGGTGGTCCCGACCACGGAGGCAGCGCTGCTAACCATGCCACCACCACAACTAGCACCCCCGAAGCACAGACCGTATGCAGCCCCGACGACGCCGAGACGATCATATACGAGGGCGAGGCGGTCACGGAAACTCAGGTCGAGACCGTCGTCCTCAGCACGCTCGCCACAGTGTGGGTTGGGTAAGCAGCGCCGCTAAGCCGACCGAAAGGGCAGAACAACAAGACGCACAATTCGCTAATCTTGAATCGCTCTTCTCCGCAGACAAACCCAGTATTCCACTCAGACGGACTGGAACGCCGCGTCGGCGTGTTGGCAGGGTGGTGGGTGGTACGGCGTGTAGATGGCGCACGCCGGTGGGGGGTTGCGCCGCGGGGATCCGAGGTGGATACTGATCTTACCTCCCTTTTCTTCTGTAAATTCCCCGTCTGCCGTGCAGCGGCTTCACGTAAACTATCTTCTGAGAACGAGAAACGCTGTTGCTTGCTGCTTGCCCGTGTCGCGTCGTGCGCTTAATTGCATTCGAGTGTTGCGTTCGCGGGCGTTTGATTTTCCGCGCGCCGTTCGATAGACTCACACCCCCCATCCGCCCCGCAAAGGGATTAGCTCGGTGTTAGCTCCATTCGCCGGCTAATAGCCCGAGCTAAGAAAAAAGGGCAAAGAAAAAAAAGGACGTTGAGGAAGGAGTCACCCAGAGCGACACGGCTGTGAATGCCCTCAACTCTCCTCAATCCCTCCACCCCTCTCCCCCAAACACTTCAAGCAGCGCCCCCAAGCCTAGTTGCAACCATGGCGGCCGCCGCTCTAGCAGAAGGCCACGGGCCAACACGCATTGCGATTCTTGGCAAAGAAAGCATCATCGTCGACCACGGCATCTGGCTCGACTTCGTGCCGCACGACCTGCTCCACGACATCCCCTCGTCGACCTACGTCCTGATCACCGACACCAATCTCTCCCCGCTCTATGTCGACGCCTTCCGCGTGGCCTTTGACAAGGCGCGGCCGGCTTCTCCCAAGGCGGCCGACGCCCGCCTCCTTACCTACGCCATCCCGCCCGGCGAGTCCTCCAAGGGCCGCGAGACCAAGGCCGAGATCGAGGACTGGATGCTGGCGCAGAAGTGCACGCGCGACACGGTCGTCATCGCCCTCGGCGGCGGCGTCATCGGCGACATGATTGGCTACGTTGCAGCCACCTTCATGCGCGGCGTGCGCTTCGTCCAGGTGCCCACCACACTGCTGGCCATGGTGGACTCGTCCATTGGCGGCAAGACGGCCATCGACACCCCCCTGGGCAAGAATCTGATCGGCGCCTTCTGGCAGCCCCAGCGCGTCTACATCGACCTCAACTTCCTCGGGTCGCTGCCGACCCGCGAGTTCATAAACGGCATGGCCGAGGTCGTCAAGACTGCCGCCATCTGGAACGAGGCCGAGTTTGCTGCCCTCGAGGAGAACGCGCCCCTGGTCATCCAGACCGTGCGCGCGCGCCCCGCAAAGGCCACCTCGGCGCACCTCGCCCCCATCCGCGACATTCTGAAGCGCATTGTTCTGGCCTCTGCCCGCGTCAAGGCCGAGGTCGTCTCGGCTGACGAGAAGGAGGGCGGCCTGCGCAACCTGCTCAACTTTGGCCACTCTATTGGCCACGCCTATGAGGCCATCTTGACCCCCCAGGTCCTGCACGGCGAGGCCGTGGCCATTGGCATGGTGAAAGAGGCCGAGCTGGCCCGCTACCTGGGCGTCCTTCGTCCCAGTGCCGTCGCCCGCCTTGTTAAGTGCATTGCCAGCTACGATCTCCCCACGTCCCTAACCGACAAGCGCATCGTCTCCTTGACCGCCGGCAAGCAGTGCCCCGTTGACGTCGTGCTGGACAAGATGGCCGTCGATAAGAAGAACGACGGGGCTAAGAAGAAGATTGTTCTCCTCTCCGCTATCGGCGCGACATACGAGCCAAAGGCCACCGTTGTCGACGACCGCAACATCCGCCTTGTTTTGTCGCCGGCTGCACGCGTGACGCCGGGTGTGCCCCGGGATCTCAGCGTCACCGTGGCTCCGCCCGGCTCCAAGAGCATATCCAACCGTGCGCTTGTTCTTGCGGCCTTGGCCAACGGCACATGCCGTCTGCGAAACTTGCTCCGCTCGGACGACACCGAATACATGCTCTCTGCCATCTCTCAGCTGCAAGGCGCTACTTACTCTTGGGAAGAGTCTGGCGAAGTGCTGTCGGTCAAGGGGAACGGCGGCAACTTCGTCGCAAGCGACGAGCCTCTGTACCTCGGAAATGCAGGAACTGCTTCTCGTTTTCTGACTTCTGTTGTGGCTCTCTGCTCTCCGTCGGCCGTCTCGTCGACCGTTCTGACTGGCAACGACAGGATGAAGGTCCGTCCAATCGGGCCACTGGTCGATGCTTTACGGTCCAACGGCGTCAAGGTGAAATACCTCGCCAAGGAAAAGAGCTTGCCTCTCGAAGTGGATGCGGCTGGTGGGTTGGAGGGCGGCATCATTGAGCTGGCTGCCACCGTCTCTTCCCAGTACGTCTCATCTATTCTTATGGCCGCACCCTATGCGAAAAAGCCGGTTGTGCTGCGCCTGGTTGGTGGAAAGCCCATCTCGCAACCATACATAGACATGACCCTGTCCATGATGCACACCTTTGGCGTGCGTGTCGAGACGTCGGACAGCGAGCCGAACACGTACCGGATTCCGACGGGTGCCTACAGCAGCCCTGCAGAATACGTAGTCGAGAGCGATGCCAGCTCCGCCACCTATCCTCTTGCGGTCGCAGCGATTACGGGTACGACATGCACGATTCCTAACATTGGATCGGCTTCGCTGCAGGGCGACGCTGCTTTTGCTGTTAATGTCCTCCAGCCCATGGGCTGCTCTGTTACCCAAACAGCCACGTCAACAACAGTCACAGGGCCGCCGATAGGCTCGCTCAAAGCAATTGCCCATGTTGACATGGAGCCCATGACGGACGCCTTTTTGACGGCATCTGTTCTCGCCGCTGTGGCTAGTGGGACGACTCGGATAACAGGCATTGCCAACCAGCGGGTGAAGGAGTGTAACCGTATTTTGGCCATGTACGATGAGCTGGCCAAGTTCGGGGTCAAGTGCACCGAGCTAGAAGACGGTATAGAAGTGACGGGACGTCCCATTAAGCGCCTCACGGACCCAAAAGGCGGTGTATACTGCTACGACGACCACAGAGTGGCCATGAGCTTCAGCGTCCTGTCCACCATCGCCCAGCAGCCTGTTCTTATTCTTGAGCGGGAATGTGTCGGCAAGACATGGCCTGGCTGGTGGGATGTGCTCTCCCAGTCCTTCAAAGTTGGGCTGAGCGGTGAAGAGCCCGCTGCGCCGCTGCACAGCACCCCGGCATCCCCAGGTTCTTCGGCTTCGGACAAGTCTATCTTTATTATTGGCATGAGGGGCGCCGGAAAAACCACCGCGGGGCACTGGGCCGCAGCGATCCTAGGCCGACCGTTTGTTGACTTGGATGTCGAGCTGGAACGCAAGCATGCTATCACCATTCCCGAAATGGTGCGAGGCGAAGCGGGGTGGGAAGGTTTTCGCAAGGCAGAGGCTGAGCTGCTGGCTGAGATGATCAAATCTAGGCCAACAGGCTACGTGTTTTCGTGTGGAGGCGGCATTGTCGAGACGCCCGAGGCTCGGCAGCTGCTGATTTCTTTTCGCCGCAGCGGAGGCTACGTTTTGCTCGTCCACCGAGACACCGAACAGGTAATTCAGTACCTAAATCAGGACAAGACGCGCCCGGCATACTCCGAAGATATCCGTGGCGTCTACCTGCGGCGCAAAGACTGGTTTGAAGAGTGCAGCAGTCACCACTATCACAGCCCTCACTCAGGCAAGTCGGAAATGTCGGGGGGGGGGCCCTCAGATTTCGCACAGATGCTTTCTCTCATCAGCGGCCGATGCTCCCACCTGGAAGAAGTAAAGAAGAAGAAGCAGTCCTTCTTCGTTTCGCTCACAGTCCCCAGCATCTCAGCCGCTGCTGACATGATTCCCCGTGTCATTGTCGGTTCTGACGCCGTGGAGCTGCGTGTTGATCTGCTTGAAAGCCAGTCGGTCGATTTTGTGCGGAACCAGGTTTCGCTGCTGCGCTCCTCAGCCAAGAACGTGCCCATTATTTTTACCGTCCGGACCGTAAGCCAGGGCGGTCGGTTTCCGGATGCAGATTTTGACCATGCCCTTGCACTTTACCGTGCGGCAATACGCATGGGTGTGGAATACATTGATCTTGAAATGACCATGCCCGACCACGTTGTGCAGGCTGTCACGAAGGAGAAGGGGTTTTCGTGGATCATTGCATCTCATCACGACCCGCACGGCAGCCTGTCGTGGAAAAATGGAGGGTGGATTCCTTACTTCAACAAGGCTCTGCAGCATGGAGATGTCATCAAGCTTATTGGCGTCGCTCGCAGTATGGAAGATAACTTTGGCGTGGCGGCGTTCAAGTCCAGAATGCTCGCAGCCCACTCAAAGCCGGTTATCGCTCTGAATATGGGTGGCCTAGGCAAACTCAGCCGTGTGTTGAACGGCTTTCTTACGCCGGTGGCGCATCCAGATCTGCCTTTTGCGGCGGCTCCGGGACAGCTATCAGCGCGGGAAATACGGCAAGCGCTTTCGCTCATCGGCGACCTAGATCCACTTCAATTTGTTCTTTTCGGGCAGCCCATCTCAAAGTCTCGGTCGCCTGAGCTCCACAATGCGCTTTTTGACAAGGCTGGGCTACCCCACCATTACTCTCTGGCCGAGACAAGCAGCGTGGCGGATGTGCGCAGCATTGTTCGCGCAGCAGATTTTGGCGGTGCGTCGGTGACAATCCCTCTGAAGCTAGACGCCATGCAGATCGTTGACGAGGTCACCGAGTCAGCAAAAATCATCGGCGCCGTGAACACGATCATTTCGGCCCCCCCGAACGTTGGCGAGGAGGGAAATCGACACCTGGTCGGAGACAACACCGACTGGATGGGCATGATCCACGCGCTGCAGGGCGCTGGCATTGAAAAACGCTCACCATCAGGCCCTGCGGCCGGGCTGGTTGTCGGCTCAGGTGGCACGACGCGCGCTGCTATCTATGCCCTCCATGCCCTTGGCTACGGGCCAATCTACGTAGCGGCCCGCAACATGGACAACGGGGAACAGCTCATAGCTTCTTTCCCAGCCGATTTCGATATCCGACTACTTGGCCCGAAGCCTCGCGGCGTTGAGGCCGAAACTGCCACCCCATCCTCCGTCATCATCTCTACGGTTCCCGCGGACAAGCCCCTGGATCCCAATGTCCTGCAGCTCGTGACGACGGTTCTGGAGCGCTCCAGGCCTCTCGGCGACCGCCACGTGCTGCTTGAGATGGCCTACCAACCTCGACACACACCTGTGATGAAGCTTGCTGAGGAGTTTGGCTGGACAACAGTTCCTGGATTGGAGGTCCTGGCTGCACAGGGATGGTACCAGGTATGTTTACTTCGTACGGAAGGAAATTGTCGATGTCCTAGCCTGTCGCCTTCTTGTTGCTAACTTGCATGTTAACAGTTCCAACTCTGGACCGGCATCACGCCATTGTATGATGATGCGCGCTCGGCAGTCATGGGCAACTAACCAACGTGAGATTGTTTGCTAATCGTACTTGGCTATACTGGGATCTATGAGTATGTGTGATGTTGGGCGACCGCGACCATTCGAGAATATCTGCGTGGGGCTTCTGCGTTTGCAGGTGGCTTCATTGCTGTCCCTCTACGATCAGCGGCAACCGCTCCGGGCACCGATGGCTTTCTTGCTCTTCGCGGATCATTAAAATCTACGCGAGGTATACAAATTTCTGTGGGAATGAAAAGTAATTGCATTCTAAATAAATATATTGATTGAAACAATAATTGCGTGTCCGATTTCGTTTATTCCATTTTCCTGCCGTCTTGCCATCATGATTCGGTCGTGGTCAGTTCCGTGGAACCATCTCTTGCCCATTTTTCAAATTCAACCTGAAGTTTGTTGCGCCAGTTTCTTTTTTCTATGTCCACCAGAAAATTTGCCCAGCTCAATAAAAACAAAATTAATAATACAAACTCCTACCCAGAGATGCCAATTCACGCAGCCAACACCATGAAGAATCCCAGGACCCGCGGGGAACTGCGCTTTGTCTATACCTTCTTTACCGCCCAATGTAATGAATAAAACCCAAAACAATACCCGCAAAGCAATGGCAGCAAGATGAAAACAAGTGGCAAACAGAACATGAAATAAAAGTTACTGGGCGGCCAGCAAATGCGATCTAGAAAAAGGGGACATTAAACAGAGAGAGAAGAAAAGAAAAAAGCGGCTCGTAAGCCACAAGCGTCTATGACGAAGTGCCAATTGTCGTTGGCTGGCACGCTCGGCCTCCGACAAAAGTGGTGGATCTATGTCATGAGTTGGAGATGAAAGAAACAGGACGACAGAAGACCAGGCTAAGTCGAAAAGCACGGCAGTCCACTCGAATAGTCTAGACGCAAAATGACGCTGACGGTTGTTGCTGGCTGTGTTGGAAACCAGATCGTTGAGGCGGCACCCTGGACCAGAACTGCGAAGCGGATGACCAGTGACGTCACTCGGAAGGATCGAATCTATGCGAGGGCCTGAGAGTCCATATGACCCACTATTTACCAATATAGTACTAGCTCATGAGGTAATGCTTTCCGGAAGCAGAAATTGTGACGGCCCTGCAGGATTGCGGGCAAGGCTGCTGACTCCATCGCCGGTGGCCCCACTGGTGGTGCTGGTGGTGTGTGTTGTTGAAAGAGGTGCGTCAATGTCTGTCCCAGCGTCGCTTTTGCGCAGTCGCAAAGCGCTAGGCGATTGAAAGGCGTGCGACTGCCGCGAGAGGATAGGCCAATTCACACCATGTGCAAGATGAACTCACGGCTTTCCCACAACCCGCTTTCATCTTCGACTCAACAAAAAGCACCTGTTGCTGTGTGAGTCCGCGGTCCTAGTTTGCGTGCACGCCGCGCTTGCGATGCTTGCCCGCGAATTCCACATCTGGATGGCAGACGCGGAAATGGCGAGTGAGTGCGTCGGCACGGCTGAAAGTTTTTTCTTCCGTGCATAGGCTGCACCGCACCTTCTGCTTGCGACCGTTGTGAATGGTGTCTTCGTGCCGGGTCAGGTCGTAAGGACGCGAGAAGACCGTGTTGCATGGCTTCCCGGTGCTCGGATTGATGCGCTCGCAGCGATGGGGGCCGGCTTGGCTATTTAGAAAATTTGGCGACATGCTGCTGTCGACTCTGCGCGCACCGGTTAAAGCGCCTGCTTGGCGATGACCTTCACGCTTGTGCTTCTGAAGGAGAGCCGGTGTTTCGAATCGCTCAGTGCACCCATGATATGTGCAGGTATATGTCCCTCCGTCGGCGTTCACGATTCCGGTACGTTGGGAATTGGGAACCGGCTCCGACAAGGCGGCAAGGCTGTTGACCGGGCGAATGGCGGGTACCGGCGAGTGAGTGGCTGACACGGCGCCCGTCACAGCTGGGTTGCCATGGTGCTGCGCAATAAACGGATACTGCTGGGGGAGCTGTAGACCAGCGCCAAACGGCGAGGCCATGTAATTGAAACCCGGGCCAGAAGAAACGCCTGCACCCGTCATGTCGGAATAGGACTGACCCACGGAGAAACCCTGCTGGTTGCCTTGAGCAAATAGCGAGTAGTTCGCACCGTCGGCTTCGCCGTCAGGTTCCCGATACTCGAGCACGGCGTCCTTGGGCGAGATTGTTTGAGGCGTCGACGTGCCCTGGCTCCTCGCCATCTGAGAGCGGAACGCGTGGCTTGCATCTTGTCCTGAAACACCGCGCTGCTGCTGCTGCTGCGACTGTACGGAGCCGAAGCGCAGGCTGCTGGCAGGGGAAGCTCCAAAATCGTGGCTAGGGGCTGGGGCCAGAGGCGACCCGTGGCGAAATGGGGACCGTTCACGGGGCGTCCCCGCTGACACAGGGGACTGGCGAGAGGCACCGCTGAGGTGCTGGTTGTTGATCTGCTGCAGGCGCTGGGCGAACATCTCTTGGCTTGTTGACTGAGCCAGATGGGAGGCGTTTGCCGAAGGGGCGGATGTTGGCAGAGCGAAGTTGGGGCTGTAGAGCTCGTCGTTGTAGACGTCAGTCATGCTGCGATCGAGCTTCGGGGGAGCATGGAATGCTACTATATCGTTGAAGAATCGTGAGCATTCATCTTCATCATCATCGCCGTCGCCGTCAAATAAGAAAGGGAAATCATCTGCCTCCGCGCTCGTCACCAGGGGGTTGCCAGGGCGATCCTCACCATTTCGGCGCCGGGCCTCGTCGTCAAGCTGGTCAAGTGACGGAGTGGCAGGCGAATTGCTCGCGATGGAACTCGCCACCGACACGGGCTGGGACCGGTTTGAGCTGATGGACAGGTCGGGAGGCGGCTGCAGTCCGCGCTCGCTGTGACTGCTGGTGACGCCACCCTTCGGCCTGTGCGCGGCCAGCAGGCTGCCACCATACGCGCCATGGGGCACGGGAAGAGTGTCTGGCGAGGAGTAGGCCGCGTGGCCTTGGCTGTAGAAGGTGTCGTGGGCGCCGGCGGCAGAGTGCTTCACGAGCGGGAAAGATGAGTCTTCGTAGTAGGACATGGTGGGGAAGCTGTCACCGACCGAGTCGCTGACGGCGATGTGCGGGTTGGAAGTGTTCTGGGAAAATGGCGACGCGGGTCCTGCGGAGGTTGAGCCCAGGGAGGAGAGCGACGACTCGCGGTGGTGGGCGATGCTGTGGTGGCCGAGAGGCCGTCCTGTGGTAAGCTGGCTTTGTGGCAGCCAATGTTCAGACTGCATCATCAGGTCGTTGCCGCCCAACATGGGGAAGTCGTAGTCCTGGTCGAACTCGATGTCGCTGTCGAGGCCAGCGACGAGGACGGGGTCCTGCGCGGCGGCGGCGGCGTCGGCGGCGACAGAAAAGTCGGACGAGAAGGTGGAGTTGGGAGACGACGAGAGGCTCAGGCCGGCGAGGGCGGCGTCGTCGAAGCGGGGAGACGAGGCGAGGTGCTGCTGGAACTGCTGGTGCAGCTGCTGGTGCTGTTGCTGATGCTGTTGCTGGTGCGGCTGCTGCTGTTGTGTGTTGTTCTGCGCGGCCAACATTATCGTCTTCTCTTGGTCAAAGGTGGAGGAAGAAGAACCGTGAGGCTCGACTTTGGACGTTTGCAAAGAAGTTTAAATTTGTGGAGAGATGTGAGGAAGGAGAGAGGAAAGAGGACGAGGGTGGCAAAGTCTGAGGAAGTGGACGTATATATATGTGTAAGAAAACCATGACAGCCATGTGGAAGGTAAGATACGTAGCAGGCAGGTACTCGTACACTCTAATACGTACTGTGGTGGTGGGATGACATCGGCTGGCTGCGGGACTGGAGAAGGCTAGCAGGAGCAGAGACGACTCCGTAACATGTTGGACGCGCGAACAACCCAAAAAAAAACTAGGAAGGAAGGAGGGGGGCGTGCGTGCATCAATCGGACAGGTACCCAGTACCTCGGCGCCGGCTCGCTGTTGCCTGCAGAGGCAGCGGATTTGGGAGGGCGCCCGAAGGGGCCCGAAGTACATGCACACCCACTGCCCCAGGCCGCGGTATGGCCAGGGGGGTGTGCGTGGAATCGCCCAGAACCAGCTGGGCCGTTAATAAGATGGTTTTCCTCTTCCGCGGAGGCTGTCGTCTAGTCCGGCGATTGACGAGCATCGCATTGCAGCGAAAAAACAGCGCGGTGCGCTCATGGACGGCGATCTGCTCTCGCTCGCCTGGTCGTCGCGCCTGCTCTTTCCGCTGTTTGCAGGTATTTCGAATTTTCCCTTCAGATTACATCGCACTACGTCAGCAAGCAGAGCGTGCTGGCGCGCTGGTGCATCTTGCCGGTCTCTGCTGCTCGTTGAGTCATACGCGTAATGCCCTGCGCCCTTTCCCTTCTTGCCTGTCCCGCGAGACTGTGCGGCGCATGTGCTCGCACTCGCAGCACTCGCACTCGCACAATACGAGAGAAAGAGGACACGTTCTGCTCTGCGCGCTGGCTCTTCCCGGGAGCTCTGTGTCATACCGTGCACTGTTCGCATGCAGCGCGGAGATGCGATGACGTCGATGCCCACCGTGCCCACCTTTTCTGTCTGCACCCACTGACGGGCAGCACCAGCGCTGGGCGCTGCGCTGGGACCGACGCCTACAACGTTGTGCGTGCCTAGGGGAGGGAGGGAGGGGGGGGTGTGGGAAGCGATACTTGCATGCGGCGTACCTGGCCATGCTTCGCACCAGCGTGCAGTTTGTGCTGTATGTGCAGTTTGTCCATTTTGTCCATTTTTGTCCATTTTGTCCATTTCGTCCCTTTGTTCCTCTTCCGCGCTTTTCGTTTTTCCCCTTGGTTCTTACCAAGCCTGCAAGATTCCTCTCCCTGACACAGCCACACCGCCCCGGCTGGCCTGGCCTCACATATGCAGGTACGCAAGCCGAGCCTCTGCCCAGCGCGGCGGCCGTCGATGCGGTTGCGATTCCATTGCCATTGCCAGAGCGCAACGCTGCTCTGCCTCCCCGATTCCAAATTTGCGACGGGCTTATTCGCGACGGGCTTATACGGAATGCTCCCGCGCGTTCCCCGTGGTCCAGCGTCCGCGCCGGCATCGCATCGCATCTTACCTCTTCTCGGTCTCCTTGGCGCCATTTGTCATTGCCTGTCCCCCCCCGTGTGTGCGTTATTTGCATTTGCATTTGCGCGGCACCGCACTGCACCGCACTGCACTTGCGAATGTGCCTCGTATTGCCTCTTTATCTTACCACCCTGGCTCGGCCTTGGGGTCGTATTCCCAAGTGTGAGTACGAGCAGACTCGGGCCTGGCCCGGCCATGCGAGCCTTGGCCTTGGCTGCCCGTATGCGGGAAAGCGGTCTGGGCCTCAGTTCTTCCTCATAACGAGTAATTACGTCCAGAAAAACTCTGCGCGCTCCTCGTCTGCGCTCGCCCAGCTGGGCCAGACCCCCCTCGTATTGCTGCACGCCCTCTGCCTGGACGCTTCCAGAGGCTGCCAGAGCGCGCTGGCGGGGCTGCCGACGGGTGTCTTGGCTGACACCCGTAGCCATGCCCGCAGCCATTGGCGGGACATGCACGAGAGCAGCGCCCGCGTCTTTGCGTCGTTGTGCTCAGCGCTACAACGTTGGAGCCGTCGCCTGTGTGTTGGGGTGCGCTGAAACCAGCCCCTAATTGGGAGCGCTCCCCGCTAACGCCGACGCCAGCCCGAGCGCGGCGGCAGACTCCGCGAGAAGCGAGCGGTCTTGCTGCTGCGAGGCAGGACAGAGTTTTTCGAGTGCGAAGCGCGAAGTGCGAGCCAACTGCGACTGGGCGGCGCAAGCCCGCAAGCCCGCAAGCCACAGGTGCCCGAGAAAAGTTTTTCACTGCACACCCTCTTGGCTGCACCACGGCTCTGCGACCCGGCATATTCTCTTTGGTGTCCCCCCCCTGGTGTCTCCCTTGGGGGCTCGTTGGGACGCCTCTGGTGCCCCTTTCGGAAGGCTCCGGGCAGCGCGCCCCAACCAGACGGGGGGGGCTGCAGGAATGGAAAACTCTGATGCAGATTTTTCAGCGCGCGAGCATCGCTTTGTTGTGCTTTCTCATCGGCTTCTCCATCGACTTCGTGCCGCCGGCTTTCGTCCACCCTGCGCCGCTTCGTTTTCCCGTGCTCTGCCTGCTTCGTTCCGCTGGACTGTCTGACGGGGTGACAGTCTGGCCGTCTGGCTCGCTTGACTCGCTTCCGCGTTCTTCCCTCGGCTTCGTCTTCGGCTTCTTCTTCTTCTGCGGCTCCTGTACCGGACGCGTCTCACCGTCTGCTACTTCGTCTTTCTTCCCCCCTCTCTGTTTTCGCAGCACGCTGCTCGTAATTTTCCCGCGCGCTCTGTTTCTTTGTCAGTCCAGTCAGATTCTCCGTCACGCCGTCATGCACAGCTCTCGCACTCGTACTCTGTTCTGTCTGTGCTGCGTGCCGCCTCGGCTTAGTGACGGATTTAGTGAAGTGTCGGGGGGGGGGGGGGGGGGGGGGGGGGGGGGGGGGGGGGGGGGGGGGGGGGGGGGGGGGGGGGGGGGGGGGG
>WNYD01000327.1:0-18897 GCA_021396205.1 Sporothrix brunneoviolacea
GGCGGCGGCGGGGAGCACCGGCGGCGTCAGCCGCCTGGGCGGGACGTGCGCGGCGTCGGGCGCCCTGGGGACCTTGGGCATGAGCGCCCAGCTGGCGTGCTGCGAGGCGCGCTGCGACGACGAGCCAGGCAGGATTTCGTCTTCGGCCTCGTCGTTGTCAGCCAGCTGCCGTAGTTGCTGCTGCTGCTGCTGCTGCTGCTGCTGCTGCTGATGCTGCTCAACGGCCAGAGGTGGCAAGGCAGGCGGCTCTGGAAATTCGACAGGCTGAAGCTGCGGGCTGGACAGTGAGAGGGCCAGGGCGATGCCGGAGTCGTCCCGCGGCACGTCGGCGGGGAGGGCCGTGAAATACTCAGAAATGGGAATGTGCGTATTGTGAAGCGTATTGTGAAGCGACACGGGCGGCGCCGGGGATCCCGTGCCGGACCGTGTTGCTCGGTACAAGGAGTAGGGATTGCGCGAGCTCGTCTTGACGCTGTCCCTCCGGTGGACAGGCGGCGGATATGCGCCCGCCTTGGCCGAGGAGCTGCCGCCGCCGCCTTGCAGACCGCCGCCTGACAGGCCTCCGCCGGCGAGGTTGCCGCTCTGGCTGCCCGCCTGGCTTCTCACAGAGCCTGATGCGGAGCGAGGTCTCGCTGCCGGTGCATGCCCGTTGGGGAGGTGCACGGCCGCCTCGGGAGGGCGGTACGGCTGATAGGAGACGGAGCGGCGCCTCGACGAGGCTCGCTGCGGCGGGCGAGTGGTGCTACTGTTGCTGTTGCTGTTGTTGCTTCCGCTGCTGTTGCCACTGCTGTTGCCGCTGCTCTTGCCGGTGTTCGTGCCGTTGCTGCCGTAAGCGGCGGCGTTGATGTCCTGCTGGTGGAACTGCTTCCGGAACGACTCGGTGGCCGCAACCATGGCGTCGGCTGCTCGCTGCATGGCCTCGGTGGCGCTGCGAAAGTCGACATCGGCGTCTGACCCGGCGGGCAGCGGCGTGGACCGCCGTCTCTCTCGGGAAGACATTTTTGCTTCCTTCCCAAAAAAAGAAATTGTGATATTTTTTTTCTTTGTCGTCTATCGGTGATGATCGACGAACTGTTGTATGATTTCGAAACCCAACAAAGGCACGAGTCTCAGGGTGACGGTGTATGAAGACGACGGAGTTGAGCCATCAGAAAGGTGGTGAGCAAAAGGGCAGGAATGAGAATGAATAAAATATGAATGTGACAAAGGAAAGGAATCGAAGCCTCACGACCTCCTAGTGGACTAGGGTCTCTTGTGAGCAAGGGAGGAAGAAAGGACAAAAAAAAATTGGGAGGTGGGAAAGGCCCGAGAGATAAATCCTCGTCCCCGGCGGCGTGGTTGGGTCTGCAGTCACACACACAATAGACGAGCGCCACTGATGGACAAAGGAAAAACAACGGAAATGGAGGCGTTCTTGCCGGTCTGGGAGTCGGCACAGGCCGAGGGCGGATGCTGGATGGCGCCCGAAAAGAAGAGGGCGAGGAGGGTGGAGAGGATGGGAGGGGAGGGGGGGGACAAATATATTCTGGTCGAATTACAGAACCCGGGACGACAATATCAGGTTCGCACAGCACGCGAGCTCAACCACACAGCTCGTGCAGGGCGATGCAGAGGAGGGGGGATGGCGTTGACGACGGTGCTGGCGACAGTGGTAGGTAATTTTGGTGCTCTTGTCGCACACTCGGAGCAAACGAACGACTGCGCCGATTCTCGTGGCCGAGTTGTCATAGTATGTTGCTGACGGGGCAGCAACAAACAACAACGCAATTTTGCGATGTAAGTGAGAAAGGAGAGTGGGATGGAGGGGGAGGCCACAAGGATGCAGAACGGGCAGAAAAAAGAGAAAGCCGAAAAAAGAGAGGAAAAGAGAATCATAAAGAGAGAGAGAGTGCAAGGCTGACCACGACAGGTACCTTTTTAGCTTACCGTGCAGGCAGATCATCATCGTTGTGACCAGAGGTGGACGATCTACGGCCGCCTACTGGTCAGAGAGGCACCGAAGCAGCAGACAGAGCTTATCCTAACAGGGGAGAGGTGGTGTGGTTGATGATGCTGACGGTTGCCGCGGTGGTGGTTGGGAGCATGGCGATGCGAGACAGAGGGAGGACTGAGCGAGCGGAGCTCAACAGAGCGGGAGAGAGAGAGAGAGATGGACTGTCGCTGGGTGTGTGCATGTCTCGCATCCGCCGTCGCCATGTCCTCTCCCCCCACCCAACCACCACCAGCTATTTCGGGCGCACTACCGCACTCCGTCCGCGCGGGATGACGAGCGAGAAACCAAGACAGACGCTTGTTCGGACAATAGAGAGACACAACAAGGTTCTGAGGGAGGGGGGAGCTTGAAGAAGCAGCAGAAGCAGAAGAAGAAAAAAGAGCCAAAAGAAAGCCATCTTTGGCTGGTGACACAGCCTGCTGCGGCCGGCCCAGGCTGTGGTCGAATCCTATCAGAGCAGGGACACAGGGCAGGCCTGGCCCTGGCCAACGAAAGGCCCCGGCCCTGTCCGCTTTTTTCTCTGTTTTCTGTCTAACACGAATCCTCGGGGAAGCGCAGAGCGGCTGAGAACCAATGGGCGACAGGGAGAGAGCCTCCGTGGGAGTCCTATTGGGAGAGCATTCCTACCCACCATATCGGCGAAGCGAGAAGCTGCACCACGCAGAGAGAGGGCTTGCAGGACAGGGCGGGACTGCATAAGTACGCACGCTGGTGCTGCTGGAGGGGAAACAGAAGATCCCAGCTCGGCGAAATACGGGCTGGGATACGCCTGGTATTCTTGCTTGTTGTCAGGGTAAGCCCCCGCCCTCCCAAGAAGATGAAGAAGACAGGAGAAGAAAGAAAAGAAAAAGAGCGTGGCTGACGACGATGTCCCCAGGAGATCGACACAAGGGGCTTCGCGGATCTTCGCATCTGACAGGGCGGAGAGAGGGCGATGTCAAAAAATTGGCCAGGCCAAGCAGCGAAGAATGCCTTGGCGGCAAACAAAAAGAGAGAAAATAGAAAACCCTGGGCCAGCTTCCTTCAAGCGCCCTCGGAGAACCTAGGATGTGGTTGCGCTCGGCGGCCAAAGCGCAACCCTCACGAGTTCTCTCACGTTTCTGATAACAAAGTCCCCCTGTCCAATAGCAGCCCTGTGGGAGAAGGGGATCGGTAGATGGCCCGCCCGGGACGCCTGCTTTGCTTGATGCTGGCTGAGGAAGTGCGCAGCCCAGGACAGGTGTGGGGACTTTTGAAAGAACCACCATGGTCGCCGATCCCATTTTGGTTCCTTTTTGGGGGGGGCTTCTGTCTTTTCCGGGCTTGCGCCATTCCTGCCGTCGTATTGGTTGCCTGCAGGGAAACACAAACATGCACAGCATATTGCTACGGCAGCAGCAACGAAAACGGGTTTCGTCTTCTCCTTCTCTTTCAGCTTTGGGTTGCTTGTTGGTTCCTCGACGACGGACTCTCGCATGTGCGCTCTTTGTTTTGTTTAGATGCTTTGTTGCGTGTCTGTTGGGAGCAACAAAGGGCCAAGAGGAAAGCTTAGATAGTATCTCTATCAATATGGAAAGTCGTCCGTTGTGAGACAGAGCGGGCCTCTTTTCTTTTCTTTTTGTTTGCTTGATTGGCATGCCGAGGTCTTTTATTGGTTCCACGAGCGTCCACTGCTCGTCTTTTACATCGACGCCACCAACGAACAGCAGAAAAAGGCACGGGCTGGAGCGTGAAATCCAGCTGGAGTCGGGTTCGTACTCCGTAAGGCTAGGAAAAGAAAAGGAAATAGAAGGCAAAAGGCGAGGCGTGCTGCGAATTTCGCCGAGAAATGGATCTGCGACAATTAGCTTTCCTACCGCCCCCTTTTGCTTTTTTTGTGTCTCAGTGCCTCTTCTTGCCTTTTCTTTCTTCTTTTCTCCGCTGCCGGACCAACGCTGATCGACGCCGGGGCCTGCCTTTTTCTTTTTCTTCGACTTGTTTACTTTCATCGACGGGGGTCATACAGAGAGCACAACGCAGACTCGCTCTGTACTGTACGGTCGTACGACAGAACCAAGTCCGCCAACCCAGTCTGACGTCTTCTCCGTTTCCTTGCCAATCGCGACAATCCTCGTCGCAAGACGCCTCTTTTTTTCTTTCGCTCTCCCTCTCCATTTATTCTTTCATTTTCCGGACATCCCCAAATATGAAATACGATGGCACAGCGTCGCCCGGCTTCTTACTCTGTTCGTATTTTTTATTTTTTACTACGACATACTTTACACGCTTCTCCACTGCTAGTGTAGCCCAGCAGCAGTGCCGATCCTTTTAACCTGCCTCTTTTTTTTTTTTTTGATGTGCGCCAGCGGCCGACAAAGTTGACGATCGTCCGTTTTCGTAGGACAAGCGGGGTGATCTGAAGACAAGCGAAGTAAAGAGAGAAGAGGGTAAAAAAAAAACGAGGCGTACTATGAAGTGCTTCTTTGCAAGGTCGGCGGATACTGGGCTTGCTGAACTTCTCAAATCAGTAAAGGGAAATGAAATCGCAGGAGTCAAAACGGTAGGAATGAGGAAGGGCAAGGGGCAACTCGGGTACGATGCTCCTATTCTCGCATGCCACACGGCTTTCCTTTCTCTTCCCTCCGTCCCTTGATCCATCACAGTCCCCCTAAATGAATCGAGCCACGTTCTAGAAGAATGCTGTGTGACGAGTGACGAGTGACGAGTGAGAGAGGTTTAGTATATTCCGTGAGAGCAAAACACGAATTTCGAGTCTTTTTATAGATGTGGATCTGTGTGAAAGACATCTTTTGTTTCGGCATCTTCGGCTTGTAAAATCATTCATGTATTTTTTGATAACGACGACTTGAGGACAGCCTTTTCCCTCTCTTGAGTGTGTTTCCTCTAAATGCAAAATAAGTAACCCGTATTTCAATGTACACAAAGATGCCATCATGGCGAAATGAAACGATGAGAAGATGAGAACACAACGGTGACAGACAAAAAAAAAAAATAAAAACCAAGATTTCAAACGGTATCCTAAAACCATACCCGAGGTGCCAAAAATAACCAAAAAACCAATGGAATGAAACCCAAAAATGAAACCCGAGAAAAACCACCTCGAAAAAGTATACGATTCAAAAACTCCAGAGACAAAAAACGACTTATTTAGTCTCTGCAACCGAGCGCGGGTATTGTCCCGGGATGTGCAAGTTGGCAAGAGTGACGCCCTCGCTTTCCTGGGGAGGGCTCGGGTCCGCCTGCGGCTCGTTGGCGGACTTGGTGTTGCTGAGGTTGTCGGTGACGCCGCCGGCGCCGCCGCTACCGCCATTGCTGCCGCCGTTGAGCAGGCGGTTGGTCTTCTCGAGGACAGGCGTCGTGATAAACGGCGCCTCCGAGGCCTCCGCCGCCAGCTGCCGTGGCTGGCCGCCCAGCGCAGTCTGGCCTTCGTTGGGCGGGCGGGTCTCGGCGGCGGCGTATCCCTGCGCCTTCTCATGCGCGTAGCCGCCGACGCCGTTGGCAGCAGCGACAGAATTGCCGTTGGTCAGGGGGGCAGCGCCGGCATCCAGATCCTTGCTCCTGTCGGCAGCACCGGGGTTCTTCTCGTTGGCGTTGACATTGGCAAACATGGGGATCACGGGAGCGACCGTAGTGGGCGCTTGACGCGCCTGAGCGGCGAGTGCTGCTTGGCTGGTATACTGCTGCGGGTAGGGGTCCTGGGACTGCTGCACGAGCTGCTCATGGTACTGCTGAGCCTGTTGCGGTTGCTGGAACTGGGTTTGCTGATACTGGGGTTGCGAGTACTGTGCTTGTTGCTGCGGCTGTTGCTGCGGCTGTTGCTGGAACTGCTGCTGTGACTGCTGTTCAGGATAGGCATAGCTGCTCGGTGGCGCGGGCTGTTGGTAACTGCCCGGCAGCCCTCCTGCGGCAGCAATCACTCCGTAGTCAATCACGCCATACTCAGAGCCATGGCCCGAGCCCTGGTGAGAGCCGGAGCCGGCTGCGCTGGTTGGCGACACGGGAATTCCCGCGGCTTGGACCTCGAGACCTCTCTGAGCATTCACCTGCAAGTCCGAAGGGAATCGGCCGCCCTGCGAGGGCCGGCGGCTGGGCGTCAGCGACGGAGATCGATATTGCGATTGACCGTCGGGGCTGAGAGCGCGCGTGTCTGCGCCGGCGCCGGCTGCAGTGACGTCTCTGGCTCCTCCTGCATTGTAGCCCGCCGTGGGTTGCGCCCCTGCGAGACCCTCTTCGGCTGCCCTTGCTCCGGCGGCCGCTCCTGCCATTGCCGCTGGCGAGTTCGCAGCAAAGGGCTCGTCGTCGTCTTCGTGGACGACGCCATCGCTGCTGTACGTGTGCTGCGACGCGCGGCTGGTACTTCTAGTGTGCAGCTGCCCGCGCGCAAAGTCCTCGCGCTCCTGAGGCGACGTCTCGGTGAGCGCGTGGATGTCGTCGAACCAGGCCTTCATCGTGTCGTAGCTCTCGGCGCGGAAGACCCACGTGTGGCCGCGGTGCAGGCCGCCCGTCTGCCGCCCCTTGAGCACAAACTTGCTCGAGGAGGCCGACTCGGTCGAGTGCGACCCGAGCTTCTGCTCAGGCAGGTACAGCGACATGATCGGCGCCTGCATCTTGTCCGCCGACTTGAACTCGTGCAGGTGGGTGGGCGAGAGCACGTACCACCCTGCCGTGTAGCTCTTGAGGTATCTGCTCTTGCGCTCCAGAAGGCCGGCGCGGATCTCCTGGGCAGCATAGTGGTTCTGGCCGGGGTAGCTGACGAACTGGAAGGAGCGGATGGCAATGTCTGGGTCGATAAACTGGTCGTTGCTGCGGATGAACGACAGCCACTCTTCGTCTTTGGGCATGGCGATGGGGCCCTTCCGCAGCTCGTCGACCGTGGCCAGGGTAGCGCTGGCCTCGCGCCGGAGAACACCTACATAGGCATTGTACGACTTTTGGATCTCGCCCACGACAATGGATTCGAGCTCGCGACCAGACCTCTCCAGGTTCAAGAAGGCCTGGTGCAGGTAGTTTTCCTCCTGTATCTGGCGCTCGAGCTGGCGGTCGGCGACTAGGCGAAGGAGGTAGGGGTCCTGGCGGCCGGTTGTCAGAGACGAGTCGACTTCGGCCTGGCCCAAGTTGTCCTGCAAGTTCTTGACAGCCTTCTTGGTAGCGTCCATCTCCTTGTCAACATTGTTTTTGAAATCCCCTGATATGTTCTTGATCTCCTTGATCTTCTGGCTCAGGTCGCTGCGCAGGCCCGTCAATGCCAGGATGACGTCTTCCTCGACCTCGCGCGCTTTGATGGCCTCCGCCACGGCCTGCTTGTGGAAGTTGCGCAGCATCTGCGCAGCATCGTCGAGACCGCCGCTGGGAATAAAGCCGGGCGGAAGCGTCGACCCGTTGAGGTTCGTGGACAATCTCTGGAGCGACTTGGCGCGCTGCTCGTAGTGGTTTTGGATCTCGCGGTGGTAGGAGATGAGATCCTTAAGGATTTTCCGCCAGGCTGTACAGTTATCGTTAGCATGATTGCTGGCGCGCAAAGGGACATGATATCTCTCGCACCGGCTCCCGAAAAAAAAAAACTCACCTTGGAAGCGATTGGCAAGGACTTCGGTGGGATTGCCCTTTGTGGGCACGGGGCAGTAGAAGGCGCTGTGCGACTCGTCCGAATCGCTGCGACTCTGCAGTGCCAGGCTGCGCACGCTGCCGGCTGTCATGCTGCGTCGGCTGCTGGTGCGGTGCAGGCTGGCGCTCCGGCGCAGCGACGCCTTCTTCTTGAGCGTGTTGGACCGCGCGGGCAGCTGGACGCTGGCGCCGTCGCCGAAGGCGCTGCCGTCGGCGTCCAGAACGGAGCTCCCCCGCTGGCTCGCATCCCAGTTCTCGGCAAAGCGGCTAGTGCTGTGGTTGTAGTTGTTGGCCATCGCGTTGGCCGGGATGTTGGGGCCGACCTCGTTGGCGGTGTCGGCGTTGGACTGGTAGGGCAGACTGTCGGCCACGGGCGTGTTGCCGCCGGTGGCGGCGACGGACGAGGGAAGGTGAGCTTGGGAGTGGGAGTTGGCAATGGTGTTGAGAAACGTCTTCTCGTCGTCGGCAGGCAGCGCCGGCTGGGTCGAGGGCATAAAGTTTTGGCTGTCGGTGTAGGGCGAGCGCGCGGGCAGATGCGACGGCGAGGCGTAGGAATGCGAGGTATGCGATGTTTGTTGGGGTGCTGCTGGTGCCGGGCCTGCTGCTTGCTGCGGGTGTAGCAGATACGGCTGGCTAAAGTAGCCGCTGGAGTCTGGCTGGCTGCCGAGACCCGCTGTCGGTCCAGGTGCACTGCCCACGCCTAGGCCATGCGCGCCATGACCGCCTTGCGCGGCCGCCGTCATCAGCGGCGACTTGACGGACGCCATGTTGCCGAAGACCAAGGTGAGAAAAAGGAAAGAAGCAAAACAAACTGCCAAATATAGCTGCTGCTGCTGGGATATTGACTTCTGCCTGGCCAGGCCAAGCCGCTCTCTCGTCGAGAATGCAAACTCGAGTGGGGGAGAGAGAGGGCCGAAGGAGGAGGGGAAAATGACGCCTCGAGAGACTCGTCAGCAGCGCTGCTGCGGGCTGGTGGCTTGTGGCCGATTGGCCTGTGGCTTTGGAATCGGCGTGGGCGAGAAGGGAAAACGAGACGAGCCGAGACCAGGAAAAGAACACAAGAAAAGGCGAAGGCCCAAAAAAGCCGCTCACGATTCAGAGCGGGTGCCTTGTGTAATTACAAGGGACGAAGATAAAAGAACAATAAAGAGGATTGCGCTGTTAATGGAGAGTGTGTTAATGGGGGACGGGAAGCAACAGAGAGAAATACGAGGTGACAAGGGTGTGGCGGGAGACGGGCATGCGACGCTGTGTCGTCGGGTTATGAGGACGAAGATGAAGATGAAGAGAAAAAATGCAAATCAAGGAACGGAGAAAGGAGAAATACCAAGACTCGGATGCGAGTGAGAGCGCGGAGGGAAGGCGCAGGCTGGATGCAGATGGCAATGCTCGCCGGCGATCGCAACTGCTTCTTACGGTGGTGCAGATGGATGTGCAAGTGTGCGTTGTGTGAGAATCGGGTGAGGGAAAGAACGACGCACACAACTCCACTTTCCCTCTGGGCGCTCCAATTCCGTCAGGATCGACGGGCTTTTCTTACAAGTACATCCCAAAGAACCCCAAGGAGCTCTTTCCTCTCTAGTCCTCGTGGCTGCGCCGTCCTTTCTGTGCGGCGACGACAGCTGAACTTGCCGAAACTTGCTTGGACTTGCTGGACCTCGCTGAGCTTCTTTCCTTGCTGAGCCTTTCCCTCCCCCCCTCCTGCCCCATCCTGCCCCAATGCTCTTGCCTCTTTCCGCGTTAGCTTGCACTGTGGACCTTGTGGTCTGATTAAGCGGGGAGTTTCGCCTTCCGCCACGATTGGACTCGGCAGACTGGGGCAGGCGCAGGCACTGTGTGATCGGGCGGCCCAGAAAAAAAGGGAATCCGCTCGCCCACCCACAGCACAGCTCTTGGTGTGGTGACGTCGCCCTTTTTTTTTTTTTTGGTATGCTGGCGCCTGACAAAGTCCGAGCTTCTGTTTTTTTCATGATCTGGGGAATGCAAAAAAAAAAAGAAAAAACCGAGACTCGACCACCCCCCCAGAATGCAACGAACGCGGAAAGAAGCGCCCTGAATCGGCAACAGAGAGAAGGGAAACCCAAAGAAAATAAAAAGGAACAAAGACAAGAAGGCGAAAAACCAGGAAAGAAGAACCGACCGTCTTCCGTCTTCCGTCCTCCAGCCTGTCGGCCCTTTCCCTTTCTTGACTTTCTCTGAATTTACGTCCCCTTCGACACGCTAAAGGCCCCAAAGCCCCCAAACAGCCCACCAAGAACAAAAGAAAGAGAAGAACGGCCGAGACAACCAAGAAGACCAACAAAAAAATCACCAATGACGTTATCCTTAGTTTCTTGTCCCCCCGTTTGTCCCCGTTTGTCCCCATTTGTCCCTTTCTCTGCAACATGCGAAACCGAGCTTCCGTGCTCTCCCTTGCATCTCTCTAGTCGAGTAGTCCTCCCGCAACGAGCGATTATACGTACTCGTAAGATACATCCACATTGAGAGATAATCGCTATATCCGTCGTTGCCCGCCGCCTGTCAAAGGTAGCTTCCGGCGGACATGACGGGCGGCCAGCCCCGAGCACCGGCAATCTATTATCCCTTCTCCCTTCTGGTCTCCCATCCGGTTGACGGCTGCGAATCGCCGCAGCGCATACAGCCCCCGTTCATGTTCATCGCCGATTGTGTAGCCGTAGCCGTGCCTGTGTTTTGGCGTCCTTGTTCCTGTTATTGTCTTAGTGTCTTGCTTTCTATACCTCGGGCGTGCGTCCCTCATATGACCTCATACTGTGGGGGGTTGAAGAGCAAAGAGGCGAGGCGAAAGCGTGGGTGGGAGCTGGAGCAGCCGAACGTGCCGATCTTTGCGTTTGTCGGAAAGCAGCGACTACGAGTACGGAGTAGAGGCGCAGTACCAAATCGTCACCAGAGTATTAGGGCACACACGCAAGATATCACTGATCACTGTTTGCTGATGTCTTGTTTGCCATTTGCTGTCATTGCTGTTCGTGTTGCCAATGCCCATCGTATAGCCCACATACACATGCTGCCCAAGGCCCGTCCGCCGGTCCAACGTGGCACTTCCCTTCCAATTGGGCACTCCTATTTTATCGCGTTGACAACGCGCTGTCTAACCCTTCCCATGACAAGAAAACAAAACAAAAACCACGCAAAGACCCAATATTGGACAAAACAATCGACCACATGTATAACAACACTGGTCCCCTAAAACGCCGTCGCATCCAATACATGCTGTAGTCACGGGACACCAAACTGTGTGGTGTATCATCATGCCGTTCTGTAAAACCGATAACGCCCCCGAGAAGTCCAAGCTGTCACGTATCGTCTAGTAGTACGTGAATCCATGGCCAAAGAATAAAGAAAAAAAGTAAAAAGAAAAAAAAGAGGTGAGTGAGAATATAAGAATATCCGCCTAGGGCCATTGAGAGTCTGGGCTTTGGTGGGCTGGGGGCGTCCGCAAAACACTAGAAGCGCGTTTTCAACCTTTGCGATGGCGGTGTCGTGGATGAAATATGGCCGAGATCCGAGAGGCTGGGCAGCATTGGATGTCTTCCTAGATATCAATGGCCATGCCTGATGAGAAGGGCGGGTTTGAGCCGGGAAGACTCGCTCCATTTGTGGACGACTTGGCGGATGCCTTTTCAAGCTCTGCCTTTTCGCGCTCGCGCTGTTCCTTTTCTTGCTTCGTGGCACGCGGCCTGCGAGTGGTCGTACCGCCGCGTGACCCAGGACCGCCGCCAGAGCCGCGGCCAGCAGTTGCTCGTGAGGCTGCAGATCGACCAGCTCCGCCGCGTCCACCACGCGTGCCGCGACCACGCTTTGCTGGAGTTGTTGCTCTGAGCACGAATGTTAGTATCGAGGTAAGAAATAAATAGCATAAAAAGAGGGAGAAAAAAAGAAAAGACATACCCTTCGGCTGGCTTCTCTTCCTCGGGGACAAGAGGGCCGGAGTACACGAAAAAGCCGTCCCGGCTCGCCGCCGCCTGCTCTTCCCACAGCATCTCCGAGTCGTCAACAAAATCATCGTCCTTGTCGTACTCGTCTTCTTTGAAGATGCGCTTCTTGCGTGCGGGCTTCGCCGGTGCGTCGTCAGGGCCACTGGCATTGACGCCATTGGCTCCGTTCTCCCCGGCGGCGGCGTTTTCCTCGTTGCTGCCCTCGTCGCCCGACTGCATGTCGTCCGTCATCTCGTCGCCAGATTCGCGCCCCGATCCGTTTCTCTCCAAAGCGGCTGATGCGGCGGCAATGCGCAGCTTTCGATCGCGGTGGGCAGCCAGGCGTGGGTGCAAAGCATCCCAGCCATACCGGTCCTCGGCCATCCGCATGAAGTTGACGTATTTGTTGGTTTCGCCCGTGATCAACGGAATGTGCAACACGATTGAAGGCGTGCTATGTTCTTCGCCAGGCAGGGCCTTTCCAAAATCCAGGATGGAGCGCTCCGGCTCGCCACCGGAAGCCTGAGGAGAAGAATCCAGAGCAGCCAGCGACGGCTGCCCATCGCCCTTTGCACCAGACAGCTTGGGAGACGAGGCAGCACTTGCGGCTGCCTTGTTCTGCTTCCCGCCTCGTTCTTGCTGAAGGATAGACGAAAATTTCTTGATGTGGGGCGCACTTGTGGAAGAAGCGGGTGCAGCTGTTGTGGCTGGTCCCGACATAGCCACGTCCTTGAAGGACGTTGTGGCAGGGCCAGACGACTTGGACGGAGCTGACGTCTCGGAGGACGAAGCATCTGCGCTAGCGGTGGCAGCGGAGGCAGCAGCCTTAGCAGCAGCTGCAGCCTTCTTCTCCGAAGCCTTTGTCGACGTAGACTTTGCAGTTGTTGCCTTGGCGGATGCAGGAACGGGTGGTGGCGGTGGCGGCCTGCTGTGGGGCTTGGTCTGTCCGTTGGAGTCGCTCTTTGCCGAAGCCTTTGTTGTCGCCGAAGACTTTGCCGCCGACGAGGACTTTGAGGTCCCTGCCAGCGGAGGTATTGTTGACGATGCGGTCTTGGACATGGCAGCCGCTTGCGGGGAAGGCTTTCTGGGCGCGGTCTTGGCTGCAGTCGTTTGAGAATTCGAGGGTGCGGATGAAGAAACGATGTTGCGGATGGCCGGCGACGGAGACGGCGAAGGAGGGAGGGAGGGAGCGTTGTCGCGGTACCGGGGTAGTGCGGCGTTGGAGGAAGACGTCGTAGCGGCGGCAATAGACATCGGGGGCGGTGAGACTTGGTGGCCCATTAAAGAAGCCCCGACCGGTGAACGCGTAAGCGACGCGGGGGCCGGGTCGACTAGGCTGGCAATCGAGGGAGACGCGCTGGCACGGTTGGTCATCTGCATTGGCGCGCGCGGCGAGCCCAGCGGGCCGGTGCCGTACGGATCACGCGCAAGCATCGTCTCGCGAACGGGGTCGTATGTTGATGATCGGATAGGGTCATAGCTCTGGCCGACAGAACGGGCGGGGGTTGTTGCCGTGGGCGCTGCAGGCGGTGGCCGGGGAGGAGAGTCGTCGGCATTCAGAATGCTCTGCATCGAGCCCGGGTGGGACTCGCGCTTGGGCATCTTGTCCATCATTGTCAATGGCGGCTGGCGCGGATGTTGGTGTGCCGACGTGAGAATGGCGGACGGGCCGAGAGACAGGGCCGCAGGGCGAGGATCGATGTCCATGCGCATGGACGTCAACTCGACCTTGGGTTCGAAATGCATGTTGGCCGAGGACGACCGAGAGACGCCGGCCGCGGCGGCCCCGTTTGTCGGGGCCGAGGTAGGCTGCGCCCGCTTCTTGCGCGGCACAGGTGGTGCGTTCGGGTCCTTTGGCTTCCGTGCTCGCTTCGGCTTGGGGGCGTCGACGCCGGATCCAGCCGCCGTTGCCGTAGAGACGGGTGCAGCTGTCCCGTCACCGGCCTTTTTGACTACCGTGCCCGGCTTGCGGCCAGGCTTTTTTCGAGGCACGCCGTCTTTGGTGAGACGGACGCCGTCTGGAGAGAACCCCTGCAGCGATCCGGGCTGTTGTGTAGTCTGCTGTTGCATCAGCGCAAAGCGAGGCGCTGCCGAAGAGTCAACAACGATCTCGTCATTTCTCCGCCCCAAGCTCGTGCGCCGCTGGTCCTGTCGCGAGGGTGAGCCAGGTTCTGATGGGGAGTCGGAGGGGAGGGACGAGAGGTCGGGTGAGGAGCTGTAATGGTAGTTCCCCATCTCGACATCTCGGTCTGCGGCAGCCATTGTAGTGGCTGCGAGAAGGGAGAGGGGAGAGGGAGAGGAAGGAAGGCGAGAGAAGGGGCGTAATGCCGGCAGAAATTAATCCGGAACAGTCTGCTGGCGATTTCCTGGATATGGTCGATGTCGATAAACAAAATCAGAGAGTCTGAGATCCTCGTCACCAGAATGCAAGCATCGGGAAGAATGCTGCAAATTGCGGGCGGCAACGACTTTTCGCTCCGCGTGAATCGCGGCACTGCGTTTCGGCGCGGGCAAACACGACTGTGTAGAAGGATTGGTGCGACGGCGAGATTTGGCGATGTTGGTGGCGGACCAATCAGAAGCGCCGGGTTGGCTGGGAAGCTGTCGCTGTTTGGCCTCGTTTCAACTTGGGCGATTTGCGCGGTTTTGTTTCGCTTTGGGTCTCTCAAAAACGTCCAAAACGTCAGAAGAGACCTCCTCTGCGCCCCGACGGAACAGAAAGTCGAAATAGTGAAAAAGGAAAATAAGAGTCAAAGAGCAAAAAGTGAAGGAATGAAAATCATATCAATCAATCAATAAATAAGAGATACAAAGAAAACGATAATTGCGTCAAGCGAAAGGGGTGACGAATTTGGTGGGCAGATGGATGTGCAGCGTGTCCGCTTTGGGAAATGCGGTGGGCGAAGAGCGACGTTGGAATAGCTTCAAAAAAAAGCGTGGCCGCGAAAATTCGGGTTTTGGTGGCAGGGCGGAGAAAAAACGCCCCAAATCAGCCTCGGGGAAAAGGGACGGCGGCAGGGGATGGCGTGGATCGGGCGGCGGAATCCGATGCAGGCGACTCGCGGCAATCGAATGACGGACTTTTGGCGATGGCAGCGATGCGAAAAGGAGGGCGAATCGATGGGAGAAGAAGCCGACAATGAAGGAAAAAGTCGAGATTTGGGGCGGATTTTGGTGTTGTGTTGGTGGCAGGAAAGTTGGCGATAGTCGAGAAAGGGAGAAAGAGAGAAAGTGGGAAGAGAGAGAGTTGGCGAGAGGGGACCAAAAAAAGGCAAGGGGACCAGGGAAATTAAAAGAGAAAGCGCGAGAGCGAAAGGGGGCATGAATTGGGAATGGGCTCAGCAAGGCGTGGGGACGGGGCTTCCATTTGTGAGCAAAAAAGGGCACGAGTGTCTATGAGAAAGGGAAGGAGCGGAGCACGGAGTCGCAGAGAGAGACAAGTGACCAGAGACAGACGAACGAGGACGAGTAGAAAAAGGAAAGAGGCACCGGGGAGGGGAAAGAGGAAAGAGGAAAGAGGAACGAGGAAAGGGGGCACGGCCAGGGGATGGATGGGAGATGGGAGAATGGGAGAATGGGATCGGAGGGAAAGAGCGAAAGGGCGACAATGGGCCGTCACACGCAGGACGGCGAGAAGGCAAGAACAGCAGAACAGCAGGAAGGGCAGGAAGGGCAGGAAGGACCACATCGACCAACAGGCGACGAGACATGGGAAACTAGGGAAACATGGGCATCAGGCGAACGACCAGACGAGGGAACAGGCGAGGGAAACACACCAGCCGCAGCCGCGGTCTAGACGTGGAGAGGGGGGGACCAGCTCACGGCCAGAGCTTCTACGCAAAAGACGTGCATGTTGGGCTGGCGGGCGTTCTCCAAGGGCACGTTTTTGGGTTTTCTGGGTCGTTTTGGTCGTCGGCCGTTTTCTCTTACGCAAGGCAGGCGCGGAGCAGGGGAAGGCGAATTACGTCGGCGCCAGGACAGCCCAGGAAAAGAAAGGCAGCCGCGCAGGAACAAGGAGCGGAGCACATGGCAAGAAGAAGGAGCAGAAGAAAGCAACAAGCCTGCGGTTTCTGGAGTCGACGAGGAAATAGGGCAAAGATACAACGGATACAACGCTGGTGCTGAAAGCTTAGACGAGGAAACGAGGGGCGTGCGAACAGCGAGCACGAACGAGAAAGGGGGGGTGTGAGTAAGGTTGATGACAGGCGGACTAAGAACGAGGAACGGCGGCAGCTGGGAGGAAGGTACGAGTACGAGCATAATACGGAAGCAGACAATTGGGAAAGGGCAAAATGGGCGGCCGGGGGGGGGGGGGGGTTGAGAATTAATGTATTTTATTTTTGTTTTTGGTTTATTTATTTTTATTTTTATTTCCACGGACGGTTCCAGGAGGCCAGCCGACGTGGGGAAGGCGCGCGACGCAATAGTGTCGGGGGTGTCCAGGCGCGGTGTAATACTACGGAGTACTTCCGCGCCACTCTGCGGTAGCAGAGGTACCTGCTCCGTACATGGGCACAGCGTGTACCGCAACCCATCCCTTACCCGCTGTGTGGGCCCGTGCCAACCGCGTCTGTGCAAGCGTGCGGCAGGTTTCGACAGGGGTGCGCTTGGATTGGCTTCTTCTTGTTGTTCTTTCCTTCGGTGCCATATTGCGGTGCCGCCTCGTTGCGGGTTGCTTCCTCCAAACGGAGCAAAAAGGACAGCTCTTTCCCTCCTCTATCTTGTCGCTTTCCTGTCCACATTTCCTCGCTCTGATCGAAGCCTGCGATGACAAATACTCTCGGGCTGCTGCGTCGGAACACGTGATCCACCAGGTACTATACGACGCGCGACACACCCCCGGAAGCGAAGGCGCCGAAAATAACGCACGCACAAAAAAGCGAGAGACACAATGCGAGCGAAAGCGCAGGGCGCGCCGCGGGAAATGAAATGCTGAATTTGTGGCCCGACTCGGTCGTGAGCAGACGAACGGAAACCCCGTTTCACCCCTTACCAAAACGAAACGCAGCCAGCCACCCCGCCCGTGATTGGCTCCCCGGGTCCCCTCGACTTGGGACGATAGGAGACATTCCTTTTTAATCTTCGCTGATGGGTGGAAAATCGGGTGTCAGATCGGCGCTAATGCACAACCTCATGTGGCCAGGTCACGTGGAGGTATCAATGCGCCACAACCTTAAATGGGTGGCGGTGCGAACTACAGATTACGTGAGATAATCTGTGCTCCGTACTCCGTACGTATGCAGACAAAATTCTGGGCGGGCAGGCTGAGAGAACCCCACCGAAAGCCTCGCGAGACTCGGCTGCGTCTTCACAACGAAACAACAAGGTCCCCCAACGCAAATCATGGACGGCTCGCTCCGCGTCCTCGACGTCCAAGAAAAGGAGGTCGGCGCCGTCAAGGCGCCCTCCTTCCCGGCGCCGCAGTCGACGGCGTCCGGCTTTCCGCAGCCCAAGAAGCGGACGCGCTTTGCCTCGACGTTCAAGCAGCAGCGCCAGGCCGCCGAAGCCGTCACGGCGGCAGGAATCGCGGCAGGCACACCGGCAGCACCCCTGCCCGCAGCTCCGAGACAGCCCCAGCATGGCTTCGACGAAAAGCGCAACATCGACCGCGAAAACCGCGAGCGCCTGCAGAGCATGGCCCCGACCGAGATCGAGGAGGCGCGCCAGGAGCTGTTTTCGAATCTCGACCCGGCCCTGCTGCAGATCCTTCTGCGGCGGGCCAACCTAGACGACGCCTCCAACAGCGCGCGGCTGCCCGGAGAGGAGCCGCCACGACCACAGGCACCCCCGCCAGAGATTCGGATACACGACGCGGCGGCACCTGTGGAGGAGAAGGAGGGAGGGAGAACGGCCGAGACAGGAGACGACGAAGCAGCCACTTCTCCGCCTGCAAGTGAAGAGCCGAGCAAACCCACTAAGCCCAAAAAGTCGGTCCTGTTCGCCTCGGTCGAGGACGCAGCCGACGACAGAAGAGACAGCGACGCCGGGCCGCGCAGAACCGGCGACGAGGCGCTGCTGGACGGCCGCACCGTGCCGCCGGCCGACGGCCTCGCGCCGATCTCGTCGCCGGAGAAGGTCATCCATGGCGGCGCGGCGCGCCAAGGCCACGACCACGACCATGAGCACGACCATGAGCACGACCACGACCACGCCGGCACCGTGCACTTCCCCCACCCCCCCGCCGTGCCCGACCTCGACCCCAACGACCCGGACTTCCTCCAGACCCTCCACGCCAAGTACTTCCCCAGCCTGCCCGCCGACCCGGCCCGCCTCGCCTGGATGGCGCCCCTGCCGACCGCCGACTCCCCCGCCGACCGCGAGTCCCCCTACTACCCGGGCCAGGACTCGCTGGCCGTGTCGCAGCTGCGGTTCGACTTCCGCGGGCGCCTGATCCCGCCGCGCGCGTCCCGGGAGATCCCCGTCTCCAAGGGGCTGCACCACCACGGCGTGGCGCCCGAGGCGGCCGGGTACACGATCGGCGAGCTGGCGCGGCTGGCGCGGAGCGCCGTGCCCGCGCAGCGGTGCGTCGCGTTCCAGTCGCTGGGGCGGATCCTGTACCGGCTGGGGAAGGGCGACTTCGGGGGCGCGCCGGTCGACGAGGCGACGCGCGACCCGCGCGCCCAGCTGGCCCAGGGGGTCTGGCGCAGCCTCTCGGAGGGGCGGGTGCTGGACACGCTGCGCGAGGCGGCCGGCGCCGAGGAGGGGCAGGGCCACCGGGGCAGCCGGGCGTACGCGATCGAGGCCGTCTGGCTGTACGAGAAGGGCGGCTGGAAGGAGCGGTGGCAGGGGCGATGAGTGAGAGAAGAAGAAGGGCAAGGATGGCTGAGGTCACGACAAAATTATGATTCATTGCACATGACGGAAGAAAATTAGCATAGAGGGGGAAAATTGCATACGGAGTAATTTACTGTACTAAAAAAATATGATTTCATTTACAAAAATGCACCTATGAACTCTTTTGTATTGTTTTTTATACTTCATTACCATGCGGCTGTAGAGAAAAACAAAAACAAATAAACAAGGGGTGGTAAATAAATAAATAAAAAGGGCAATGACGAAAACACCTGGCTTTTTAAAAAGACACAACTCCCCCGCCTTTATTTCCGTCTGCCTCCCTAAAACAGCCCAAGCAAGTCATCGCTGCCGCCGCCGCCCCCCGTTTTCTGCTGCTGCTGCGCGCCCGGCGGTGATGGCGCGCTGCTGCTGCCGCCGCCGCCGCTCAGGTCCAGCCCGCCAAACCCGCCCAGGATGTCGTTCATGCCCGGCGGCGGTGCTGGCGAGGAGGCGGCCGGCGGCGGCGACGGCGACGCGTCGAACAGGCCCATCATGTCGGCGATGCCACCGGGGGCGGGGGCGCCAGGCGCCGCGCCGGGCGACGTCACGACC
>WNYD01000328.1:0-18511 GCA_021396205.1 Sporothrix brunneoviolacea
TGTGGGGGGGCGCGGGAAGCGGCCGCCGGCCCACGGCCGCCGCGACGGCCCAGCTGTACCGGGACGCCGAGGCGGCCCTGTCGGCCCTGTCGACGCTGCTGGAAGAAGGCAGCGAGGGCGGCAGCGGCTGCTACTTCTTCGGCAGCAGCGAGCCGACGCTCTTCGACGCGGCCGTGTTTGCGTACACCCACCTCCTGCTCGAGGACGACGACGACGGCGATGAAGCGCGCAACGGACGGCCGCGCTTCCGGTGGCGCAACCGGCGGCTGCCCGACATGGTGCGGGCGCAACCGCGGCTCGTGCGGCACCGGGCGCGCATCGTGGCGCGGTACTGGCAGGGACAGACAGCGGCTGCTGCTGCTCCGACAAGGACAGACGCGCCCGGCGTGGTTGACTCGGTGAGCTGGGTCAAAGTGTAGACCCGGCAGACTTTGCGTTTGTACAGTAACCCATATTGCTCTTTGTTTAGGCAGCATCCTCCTCTCTTCCAAGTCACCTTGATACCCAAAGTACATAGATACAACATGAACCATGTCTACAACTGGTGCTCTCTATCTTCGCCTACGCAACTTGAAAGCGGTTGACAGTTTGGTGTATTTACTTGCTACGGTAGTAAACGCCTAATTATAAGGGAAGCCCTCCGCCTGTCCCCTGGCCTCGTCTACTTCGCTCCCCCAAACTGCATTTCGGCTCAACGTGGGCAGCCTTCCGCCCGAGTTTTCCTCCGGCATTTACCCTTACGTGGGTGCATCCTATCGGCAGCTGAATGAAACGGAACGAAGAAAAACAAAGATGCAATGCAAACTTCAGTTTACTACTGTGCATAAAGACAGCAGAGACCAATGGCAGTGAGAAGTGATAAAATTGATGACAGGTAATGCTTAGCCTGGGGGTAAGGATTCTAAAACAGAAACTGAAAGGGGGGTGGGAGGGGGAACGGGAGGGGGACCCAAGATCGAACCATGCAGATACTTTGAAGCAGTGTAGATCCCGGTGTTTGCAAATCGACAAAATTGTGGTGAGGAAGGCGGAGCGAAGAGACAAAATAGCGACAACGGGGACTGCCCGATTCGACTCCTTGTTCTATGAGGGAAAGAAAAACAAATGCGCCCCTTGACATGTAGAATAGACACAAAGTGAGTTGCAAAAGAGCCCAATGGACACATAAAAAGTAAAAGTAAAAGTTAAAAAAAAACAATATCAGAGAGGCCCTTGCCCAGTGCCACAAAAAAACGCCCCAAAGGATATGTTGAACACCAGGGATATGAACACACAACAAGGAGGCAAGAAGAAACTTGACGACAGTCAAAATGACAAAACGAGACAAAACAAAGACGAAAAAAAAGGGCATCAACCAGCGGGACCATCTGCTGGAGCTCAGATGATATACGGCTTAGGGATCTGATCCATAACTGCTTGGACGGTGATGAATGAACCAGGTCCGCCGTCCTGGCGCAGGTCCTCGAGCATAACGCTCGTCTGCGCGTAGAGGGTCTCCAAGGCGGCACGCGATGACTTTCCGAGTGATTCTGTTTGTTTCGTTTTCTTGGTTAGTGGCGTGACTGAGATGGGAAGGCCTGCATGCAGCAGGAAGCTAAAGGGTCAAAACATACGCAGAATGGCCGAGTTGAGCTCTTCGGCGACAGCAACTCGTCCTCTCTGGTCAAGCAGATGCGCAACCTCGTTTTCCTTCAAAGGGTTTGTGTAGGCTAGAAGAGAAAATATCTCGTTCAATGTCTTGCGAAACTCAGGTCGCGAGTCGCTCGAATACTGCGCTTCAAGGGACCGGCCGTATAGAATAGCTTCGTCAACCAGAGACTGGCTCTCAGGATGATCGTCCGCGCCATCCTCGACCATGTCGATATCGTCAATGTCCATAATTTGATGGATCTGCTGGCTGCTTTGGCGACCATGTCCGTTAGTCTGTTTGGTACCGTCGCCTGAGCTGGCAGCACTGCCGCCGCCCACCAAATTTAGTTCGGCCTCTTTGCGAATCATTTCGACGAGCTTTCTGCATTTCAGGCGGAAAGAGACATCTTCGTTGTCGTTCAAGACATCCGGATAGTCGTCTTCCGTCAAGTCAAGAGCACGGTCGATGTCGCCTTCCAGCACAGCTCGGCGAATGCCTGTGCGTTTCGTTAGCACACTAGAACTCCACTGGCACACGCGGAAAAGGGGGCACGGACGTTGTCTCTTGTTAGCGTCTTCGTCGTCGGTGATGTTGATTCCCTCAATTTCTTGGTTCGGATCAAGGTTCAAGGCCTTCTTCTCCGCTTGCATCTCTTCGGCGAATGCACGGGCGGTTTCGACATAGCCGTCGTGCTGCAAGAACTGCAGAACCTGTTACGAGTGTCAGCTAGGTGGCAGACTGAGGCGGCATCAAGCGTGGGCGACAAACTTACGAGCTGCTGAACCAGATCCGTCTCGCCCAATGGAGGCACAAGACTGTCGGTGCTGCCCCTTTGTCAGTTTCCACGAACAAAATATATGTTTCAAACCTCTAGGCAAACAGGCGGCTTAGATTGCCGAGCTCACCTTGTTTCTAGGATTTGTTGTTTGATAGAAAACCGTTCTTTCTGTAAATGAAAAGTGCATTAGCCAATTGGTCGAGGTTCTCAGAAAAGAGCAGAACGAAAAGAAATAAAAAAAAGACAAAGGACAAAAAAAAACAAGGCGGGTGTCCGCACAGCTCGACGACACTAGCGGACGAGCTTGCAGCAGCCAGATAGAGAAGGCAAATGGGGAGATTCATAGCTAATGTCGTATTGACAGCCTCTTTTCTCCGTTGGTTGAGAACCAGGAGCATAGAGAGCAGCTACACTTCTATCGTCGATGTCGACGGCATAGGGAGGGAAGACGAAGGGGCATAGACACATGCGTCGATAAGAGCGAGAATGAAGCACGCTAGGGTTCGAGGCTGGAGTTGTGTAGAGAATAGGGGTAGAGAATGTCAACAGGAGAATGGGGTGGCTCTAATACGGAAGTAGCACTGCTATCAGACGCGGTGTCGGAATCGTCGAGCCGTATAGTATCGCTGCCCGGTCTGAAATTGCTGCCTGTGTCGGAGTCTTCGGCTGGCTCCGAGTCCTCACTCAGTTCAGAAGAATCAGAGGATCCAAGGGGATGTAGATGGGGAACGCCCGGGCGAAAATTATATGATATAGCCGAAAGTGTTGATGCCCAGCGCAAGGGGACCGATCCGAACATAGCCAACGTAGGAGTCGGCGGACGGAAAGGAAATGACGTAGCCGAAAATGTCGATGCCAAGCGCAAGGGCAAACATCCGAAAACGTTCCAAGTACGTATCGGTCGACGGCAAACAGGGCGGCCGTTTGGCAGCTTATACCAATATTTGATATAGGTGTTGGGTTCGTCGTCCATGGCGAGCAAGGGGGAAGCTGCGGTGACAATCGACACGTGGATGATAATAAAAAGAAGTATGTGCAGCGCGGTGGGCGCGATGGTTAAGGAATAAAAGACGAGAAAAGAAGCCGAAATATGATGGTTGGTGACAGCACGAAGAACATAAACGTCCGCCATGCGTGGTGTGAGGTGCAATGGGCAGGGGGAAAGAATGCAGAAGACGAAAAAAGACAATAGCAAAACAATGAAGAGGCAAAAGAAATAAACGTAAACAAAGCACAACAAAACAAAACAAAACAAAAACAGAAGCCTACCTCCATCAAGCCGTCAATGTCAAAGGTAAAGGGCGCCTGGCCAAAGTTGACGCGGACGTGCTCGCCCGTCTTTTTCAGACCGACGGTGGGAAAGAGCTTCAGGTTGGATCCTCTGATGTCTCGGAACGCAACACCTGTGGGGAGAAGGAGCAGTCAGCATGGAAGAGAAGGAGACAGTCGAAGAAGCCAAAAAGAAAAAGAAAAAAAAGAAGGGCAAGATCCCGCACGAGGCACATACCTAGGTCTTCGCCGTTCTTGGTGTAGAAGGCGGTGCCCGTCCTGAAATTGACGCCGCAGCCGACAACGTCGCCCGAGCCGAACGCCGGCCCGTAGTGCTTGCCCGGACCGTGGTCGGAGAACACGTTGCCGTCGTCGCTGTGGTAGCCCCACGACTTGGGCTCCCAGCCCGGCGGCCGCGAGAGAGGGGCCGACGCGTCTGAAAAGCCGATGCCGACTGTGGATCTGTTGTCTAGGTTAGAGACGATGCCATGATCATGATGACCCAGACCAGCAAGCGGACACTGATAAAAAGACGACTCACTCTTCTCTCTTCTTGGACATGATGGTGACTTCAAAGTAGTAGATGCCGCACTGCGGCGGCATGTAGTGGTCGGACCGGATCGAGCTGACCTCCTGCTCGCGGTCGCCGGAGGTCTTGGCCGACGCATACTTCACCTCCAGGCCGTCCGACAGCACGTCCAGCGCCGACGCCTTGTCGCTCTTGTCCCAGCGTGATGGCAGGGGCGCAATGACCTCGTCTTCGTCCAGCAGGCCGCCGCTGCCCGGCACCTTTTCGACCACGTCGTAGGTCAGGCCTCGGTGCGAAGCCGTGGTGATTTTGCTGGCTGGGCCGCCGCTGCCGCTGCCGCTGCCGCCGAGGCCGCCGATGCTAATGATGCTGCCCAAACCGGAGCTCCCGTGCAGGCTGTGGCTGCTGCCTCGGCTCGTCAGGCCGCCCAGGCTCGAGCCGCCGATCACGCCGCCCGCGGCCGCCGCTGCTGCCGCCGAGGTCGAAGCGGGGGGCTGGCGAGCGTGGAGTTGCTGGTTCTGCTGGCTCTCGCGGAGCGCCTGCATCTTGGCCTTGTACTGGCCCTCGAGCCGCTGGACGTAGACAGACTCGCGGAGGTACGAGGGCGTGAAGAAGCCGTTGTTGCTGGGGACGGGCCCATAGCCGTCGTAGGACGGGCCGCGCAGGAAGGGCTCGAAGGCGCGGGAGAAGGAAGGGAGCTGGGTGTTTCGTGAGCCGAGCCAGCGCAGCAGGGCGCCGTCCGCCGTGTCGAAGCCGGTTCGCAGCGCATCTGCGTCGGCACTGGAGATGTTGTTGCCGCTGGCGCTGGTGCTAGCGCCGCCGCCGCCGGTATACGGCGGCCGTAAACTGCTGCTGCCACCCCCTATGCCGTTGTGGTTGCTGCTCGTGCCGTTGCTGTCGGCGCCGTCGGCGTTGGTCGTGTTGAGAAGCTGCTGGAATGTGGCGCCTGACCGGCCATAGTTCCCAGAGCCGGAAGCGACAGAAGCATAGGAAGACCGCCGCAGGGAGAAGCCCGGCAGGCCAGTGGGCAGGCTGGACGATGGGTCGTCCTGGAAGGCCGATGGCGGAATCTGATATGGGTTCGACATGGCGAAAGCGGGCGAGAGAGGATTTGGGAGGTTGTCGGATTGGGGGGAACAGCAATGCCCTTCGGCACGTCGTCTCGGGGAGGAGAAGCGCTGCTGGCAGTGTCGAATGAGGAGATCGGATCGTCTGATTTTGGAGGGCGGGAACCAGGTGCGAGAGAAAGGCGATAGATCGAAGCGGAGGTCAGTGGCAGAGGAGGAAGGTCGATGCAAACAAGTCCCGGAGCAACTGAAGCATAGAGGGTCGAGATCGAGACGAAACGAGAGTGCAGGCCAGACGGAGTGGAGCGACAATAGCTGTGCACGCTGATACAGGCTGCCCGGGACGCTCGAAGAGGATATATGGCGAGGACCGGGGTCGTGCACGCAGGAAAGGAAGAAAACGAAGGGCGCCTGCTGTGCAGCGTTTTACGTCCACCTGTGTGCCCTCGTTTTCCTGCGTCCTCCTGTCGGCGTCTGGTTGCAGGCGTGCTGCGTTTCCGGGTTCCGAGATGCCGTGCGCCGAGGAAGAGGAATAAAGGCGGAGAAGGGGAGATAAGAGATGGAGCGCGGGAGAGCTTCAATCGCAGGACGAGGGAGGCTGGACGGCGGGAGAGCACGGCGGCCAAGGGGCGGGTGGTCGAAGAGGTTCGTCGTGTTGAGGATGAGGCGAGCTCCGGCGAGATGTTGGGAGAGAGGTCGTCGGATGGAGGGCGTCTCGTCGTGCTGGACTGTGATGGGGGCAGGAAGGAGGAGGTGGCGGGAGCAGAGTGCGTAGTGTGCAGCGTGTAGTGTGGAATGTGTAGTGCAGGTGTAGGTGTGTAGCGCCGTGAAGTAGTGTAGCAGCAAGGAAGGAACGACGAATCGCGGATGGTGTGCTGCAGCGGTCCAAGAGAGGCAAGACCAGCAAGACGAGCAGGATGGGGAAGTAGCAGCCCTGCAAGCAAACGATTCGGGCAGGAAGCGATGAGGTGAGTAGAGCGGGCAGGAGCAAAATAGACGATTCAAAAAGAAATTCAAGCTTGCAAACGAGGCCGGCGACTGGCTTTTTTTTTCTCGTGCTGTGCTTCCGTTGCCTTTGAAGAGGAGAGGGCAAATGCAGTTCCGTCACCAACACAGCGATTTGTAAAAGCACGCGAGACGAGCAGGTTCCAGGCTAGCGCTCTCAGCGCTGGGGCATCGCCAACAGCGGGCTGGTCGCTGACGGAATTGCTGAGGTGATCCAGATCTCTGTGGCTTCGCGGGCAGACCGGTTAGCCGGTACTTAGCTAGCGAGGGCTGTTCTGCGGGGAATTGTGTGGCAGCAGGTGGCCCAGAGCTTGTACCTCGCGAACACGACTGGAGAGGGAAAGACCGGCCTTGGCCGCTTTAGGGGAGTGGGTCCTGTGTCGCTTGTGTCCTGTGCTGCCGGTCACTGGGTCATGGACCACCAGCAGTGGGCCAGGCCACTACGAAGATACGATGGGCCTTCTGTACCAGCTGACACCAGGTGGCCGGGTCGACACAGGAGAGCACAGACAGCGCATTGGAGGCAGATTCATTCCTGCGCAGAGCAGAACCGAAGAGAAGCGACAAAAGGCCCATTTTCACATGCTGCGAGCCGCGACGCTGAGCTGTGCCGTGTGCTGGTTTGCGTGCCAACTTGTCTTATCTTACATGCTAGAGCAGCAGCCAAGAGACGAGCTGGCTTCCCACAGGACTTGGACACTGTTTATTTTGAAAGCTCGACGAGTGGCAGCACACAGACTCTCCAGCTGGACGGGTGCTGGCGCTCGTGTGGACATGCTGCCCAGGAGAGGGTTCTGACTGTGCTGTGGACGGAGCAAATCACCACCCTCTTCGTTCTTAGCGGCGATGACGGCGGCGTGCCAGCGAGGCAAATGGACAGACGCACCGAGAAGACAGCAGACGAAAGAACTCGATACTTTTTGATTAAGCATGTAAGACGCCTGTTGTGTAGTTTTTGGGGGGGTGTCCCCTCGCCCGTGATAACCCTCTTTTTTCTTCCTCTTTTTGTCTTCCTCTCCCGACGCCAGCCAGTACAGAAAATTAGAAAATAGAGAGACGAAGAGACAAAAAAGCTTCAAAACGTTGGACGGAAAAATGTAGCTGCTCAAAACGATGAAAGGGGCCGCGCCCCATTGCCCAACTCCCCCCTTATGATCCCTAATGCCCAGCGCCCTCCCTTGCCCATCCATACACAGGGAGGCATGTGTCAGGCCCCAACGAATGCCACAATCTGGCTAGAGAAGACAGGAAACGGCAAGAAACGTGAAAAGGTCAACAAACTCTAAATGGCGGTAAGACGGCGCAAATTGAAGAAGAAGAAGAAACAAAAGCAAATCCTTGACGCCAGGAGCAGCCTGAAGAACAAACACATCGGCCCCGGTATAGTACATGCACATGGAAAACAGTAGAAACCAACGCAGAAACACAATCGCTTGCGAGACCAGAGAACAGACAGAGATGGAAGGCAGACAAACAAGAAAATAAGAACCCGAATCACGCCGCCGCGGCAACCGGCGTGGCCACCTCCGTCGCCGGCTCGGCCGACGGGCTGGGCAGGGCGCTGGGCGCGTTGGTCATCTCGACGTCGCTGGGGGTAGCGTCGCCGTTCGTGATGCCGTTGGCGTGGCCGTTGACCTTCTTTTCGTCGTCGGCCGCGCCACGAGTGCCATTGGTGCCGTTGGCGACGATGATCCCGTTCTCTTTCCCTTTGCTGTCTCTGGTCTCCTGGGACTCCTGGGACTCCTTGGACTCCTTGTTGTCCTTGCCGTCGTTCTCCTTGTTGCTGCCGTCGGCCGACGCGGTGGCCGACGCCGACTCCTCGCCCGAGGCGCCCTCGAGCGTGAGCTTGGGCGGCGCGCGCCAGCGCGGGATCTCCCACTGCACGCCCGTGAAGCTCTTCAGCTGGAAGCCGCCCTTGGCCCACTTGCGGCACGGCTTGCCCGACCGGTCGAGCGCGCGCAGCCCGGCATTGATAGCGCCCATGCTGGCCTTGGGCCCGAGCTTGTGTGCCCCGCCGGCGCCGGCGCCGCGGCCTGTCTCGACCATGCCGTCGTCACTGAGCACGTATTAGTAAGAAACAGGGACGTAGAAAAACGGCAATCAAGGAATATCGGGACGTACAGTTTCGCCTTCTTCTTGGGCCCGGGCTTGCTCCTGACCCGCGGGGCGGGCGCGGGCGCGTCTCCATTGGCGCTGCCAGGCCCGGCGCTGGCCGTGTCATCCACGCCGGCGACGGCCGCCGACCGCTTCACGCCCTTCTTCTTCGCCGCCGCGGCATCCGCGGCCGTGCCGTTGGGTGGCGCCATGGAGGACTGGGACGGGCCCGGCGTGCCTTCGGTGCCAGTGCCGGCGCCGTTGTTGCCGCCGCTGGGGGTGTTGGGCGTCGACTCGGACGCGTTGTCGTTGGAGGCTGTCGCGTTGAAGGGCGCGCTGGGGGAGGCAGTGTCGTCTTCGTCTTTGGTCGGGAGGGGTGTGGACGGGGCTGGCGTCGAGGGGACGTCGTCTGCGTCCTTGGTGTTGCTGTCCGCGCGGCTGCTCTCCTGGAAGATCGCACGCAGCTTGTCGGGCGAGACAGTAAGGGTAATCAGACCGGGCGACTTCTCCAGCTTCTCGGACTTCCGCCGGTCTTTCGAGGACATTGTGCGCGTAGAGAGGAGGAAAGGAGGAGTGTGTTGTATGGGGTGTTATCGGACAGAGGCCGATGCGGCGAGGTTGGGAGGCAGGGTGTCGTGTAAATTGGAAGAGAAGGCAGCCAGATGAGGGTGTTGCTACCCGAATGCTGCCTCTTGTTTTCCCGGAAGACTATGGTCTCGAAATCTCGTGCGTACCAAAAGCCACTGCTGGCTGGTCGCGTCGTACGCTGCTCGGGCTACCCGTCTGTCTCTCGTCGCTAGAAATGGCGGCGTGCTGTGTTGGGTGGAGGATGAAGGAAAAGAAAGAGACAAGGAGAGAAGTATTTTAAATCACAGGCAAGGAGACTAGGGCAAAGTCTAGGGGCTGGAAAAAGAGACACGAGGGCCAAGGCGAAAACGCGCAGAGAGGGACCCAAAAGCCGTCTGAAAGGAGACGGCTGCAGCGTATGGGAATACTACTAGGGAAGGGATCAAGATTATTATTTTCTAGGCGGCGATCTGTAGCAGGCGAGGCGCAGCCGTCATTATTGTGGGCGGCGAGGATCGCGAGATGGGCGAGATGGCGGTGATGGCGGTGATGGTGATGATGGAAGCATTGGGAGAAAACGTGGTGATGGCGACGGGGGAAGGGGGAGCGAAAAGGTTTTTATTGTGGCGTGGGAAGGCATCCTGGGGGAAAAAGGGTTTGGGTTTGGGGCCATCTCGCAATAAGGCGGCCGGAGCGTGACAGCTAAAAAAGGAGGGCGCATTTTTGTGCTCTCGCTCTCACGCCTGCGGCGTGGTGCTCGCTCTCGCGCGCCAAAATGCTGAATGAGGTTCCCCCTTTGAGTCGTGGGCCAGGCGAGCCGGAACGGGAACTGTGTAAGTTGCGTGTAATAGGTGCAACAGCGCCGTGGCAGCAAGCGTTTGACTTTGGTCTGGTCTATTTTTGCCTTTGTTTTTGCTATTTAGTTTAATCACTTGGCGCCTGAGGCAGCCACTGGCCCGCGGACCATGCCTGTGGCGCCCAATCACAGGCTGCCGTCTGCGTCCCAACGCGGCGTAGCGTCGCCGTGACTGGCTCCAGGGGTATACAGTGCAGGTGGGTGCGAGGCACGGTGGGACCCCAAGGCTTGCCTTGGTGATGATGTGCTGTTTTCACTCGCATTTTCCCTTGCGTTCTCCTTGCTTCTGCCGGGATTACGGAGGATGCGCAGCCTAGGAAGCGAGACAGGTCACAACGGCCGCGCTTCAATCGCCTCCCTCCCTTCTTTGTGCACAGCCAAGGCGAGCTTACTCCAGCCAGCCAAGCCGACACACAGTCGCTGCAGCTGTCTTCTTCCGTGCCCATGCTCCGAGACAGGCGAGATTCTCTATTCTCTGTACGCAGGGAGACGGGCTGCCCGTCGAATCCCATCAGTGCGTCAGTCCGTCAGTCCGCCAGTCCGTGAGATTCCCCCCGACAGTCGCCTGTGCGGAATCGCTGCAGCGGATCGCCTCAGCGTGAGACGAACGAAAACAGGCGATCGGCGAGAAAGAAGCGGGCGGAGCGGTCTGCTGCGTATCGCAGGATGATAGCACGAGATTGACGAGGAGACCCCGTCGTCGGGGGGCAGAGTAGAAAAAGGAGAACGGACAGACTGGCGAGGACGACAGAGGCGACACAGTCCACACAGTGCCAAGGCCTGGGCTGTGATCCAGAAAATTTCCCTCTTTCGCGATAACCGCTTCATCCGGCAAGTCGGTTGTCGCAAGGAGACGCTGGCACAAACGAGGCGCGAAAAAAAAGGGAAAAAAAGAGGGCACCTGCCAGAACTGCCAGAAAAATGGACTTTCCGAATCCATCCTTTCGTGCCACTAGCCCATCATGGCCTCAGCTCGTTTGCTCTTTCCGCAAAACGTCACCACCCACTTTCGCCTGCGTTTATCCATTCGCACGACAAAAGGGGGCAATAACCAAGGGAACGAGGGAAAGGGGGGCTAAATTCGCGACGCAGCGCCCTCGGAAAACGGCTGACCAGGGAAAGAGCCCGAAATCGAGAACCAATTTAGGTCCAGCGCAGCACATATTCTCGGACGTGCCAAACGCAGCTTCCGCGACCACAAGTGCTCAAGTGCGGAAGGTCGTTCTTTCTGCGAACGGGACGAAACGCAATGCAATTAATTGCTCACCGCACCGCGAGCGGAAATGCACGTCGAAAGATACGTCACCGCAATTCAGAAGCATGTCACCTGTCCCGCCTTGATCGCGGCTTGTGCCAGCCAACAAATGCCAGCCTTTCAGACTTGCCGGACTACAACCAGCAGCCATATCTTTCTGTTGCTCTCAGACGGCCGGCCCTTCGTCCCGAGTAGGGGACATGAATGGCGGTGACGGAAAGCAGAGTCGCCGTCCCCCGTGTTCCCGGCCGATATTGGTCACGTGATTTAGTCACGTGGTTTGCGTATCGTAGGATTACATAAGCATCGCAAACCACTTACACGGGCGAGCCTCTCGGACAGAGGCCATCGTGACGTTGAAACAAACCTGCCGTGAGCCTTACAAGAGTGGAAACAGAGTTCTTTGGGCATCTTCATTTTTTAGAGAATGTCTCCTTTTCCACTTTCATCGTATGGTAGAGGATATCATATGACGAGGCTGAACTCGGTGCATCTTTCCATCTTGGCATCCTCTACGGGGGCCAGCAGCCGACTTGATGGCCATGAGGGAAGAAAAGGGCCGTCGAAGGCAAATTAAACAAGGGGACATCTTCTCAAGAAGGGCTGCCCATGCCCACAAGCATTTCTGTGACAGCGTAAGGATGGCAGCGCAGAATGACGAGGGATCGGCAGTGATGTCGTGGAGTCCACAAGAGTCTTGGGGAGGTATTATCAAAATACGAACACAGAATTGTCAACTGCTTCAGTATCCTCCAAACCGAAATATACACTGTAATGTGTTCGTTCTTCTGTAATTTTCTTCACCAGGAGATACAATTCACCAGGAGATACAACGGGTTTCAGCTTCGCGAGGCGTACTGCGTTGCCAATTGATTTCAGTGCTATGTGCTTCCTCTTTACGCAAATCAGAGCAAGGAAATAATAATTGTGAGCTAAAGCAACCTCAGCTCAAGGCCTGATAACCTGACTTTTACTCCACTGGCAACGGACAACGCAGCCAGACAACGGCCGCAGAAGATGGCTTCCGTAGAGTTGACCGAGGTCGATATGGCTTCTCACAAAACAAATCAACGAACAAAGACATACGCAAGCACAAAACTGGCCAAAAAAAAGAAAGAAGACGGAATGAAATAAGAAACGAGAAAAAAGAAACGAGAAAAAAAGAAAAGAAAACGTACAGCAGCGGGTATTCGCTGGTCGTCACCGACCCAACTACTAATCCGCCGATTACTGGTTTAACTAGGGGAGAGCGGACGGGATCCCGTGCTTTCCAGTATCTATGGCCGTACGTGGAGGGAGAGGGGGGGTTGTGAGTTTATATAGGGGGCCCCCTATAGATTACCCCGATCTCTCTCTTCTTCTTCACGCATCTATGGATCCCTTTCCATTCGCAGGTAGCTTAACTTGCTTTCCAGCCTGCCGCTGAGGCGTTTCTGTATGGGAGGGCACGGCCGACAGAAAAAGAAAGAAACTTGAGGAAGAAAATCAGACGAAGAAATAGAAAAAAAAAAAGAATATAACAACTCCTTCGTGGTATATCAGAACGGAATCTGCCACTCAGCAACTAATCCAATTTACGCCCGGGTTGCTCTCTGCTAGATTCACAAAGAGGAACAATCGCGCGCCAGCCTCGTGGACAGAATGGACTTGCACGAGCTGCTGCCCATCTGCTCAGCATTCCAGGCGCCGTTTGGCGAGTCGTTCTTTTCTGTCACCCACCCATCCGGTCCGCCTGTCCTCGCCACAGCCAGCTGAAGACCTCCTCTTCAGCGGGGTCCTCGCCTGCAGCTGTTCACCTACAGGCATTAGCGCGCACGCCATCGCCTGGCGAGCTGATGAGACTAGGAAAAGCCCGCAGCGCAGACGGGTCGTTGTTTTAAAGCACAGCACCGCCCCAGTGCATCGCCGACGGCTCCTGTCTTGCATATCGCCTGAATACCCCCCCTCGTCCTCCCTCCCCTGCGATCACGCCTCGCTGCCGGGCTTCTGCGTGCTTGGCATTTATTCCCGTGACATTGTCGACGACAGCGGTCGTCTTGGAGGCTGACAATGACCCGGAATACTGGACGTGAGTTGCAATATCGTGCGTTGTATGCTGTGGTGGTTGCGGTGTTGCAGCGCGGCGTGCTAACATCTAAGATCCAACATCGCCAGCCGGCCTGCCCATCACCATCTTCGACGTCAACCACATCCAGGTGGACCCGACGACGTTCAGCAAGAAGCGGAAGCGCAACAACACGGCGTGCGTGCGCTGCCATGAGCGGAAGATCAAGTGCAATGCGGGTACGTTGTGGTTGTGGTTGTGGTTGTGGTTATGTAGTTGTCGTGTGGCCTGCTGCATGGCATCGTCAAAAAAGAAGGAAGACAAAAACTAACAATCGAACAGGCTCGCTGCCAAGCAATACACCGTGCAGAGTACGGCACTTTCGGACTTGGGATTTATAGTGACGTCTTCTTAAAATGACTAACACGATGTATGCAGAACTGCGTTTCGGCGGGCGCATCTTGTGTGTAAGTGAAGCGAGTGCAGTCAAAAAGAGAAGAAAAACGAGAAGAAAAAAAGAAAACGAAAGGGCAAAGAGATATATCTCGCCTTGAAGGGCGAAGAGAATGCTCACCAACCAAATAGGATGCACGTCGACGGCCGCACCCGTGCCGGCCCCATCCAGGCCATCCTGGACAACAGCGACGACTTGCAAGACGACGACGACGGCCAGCCCGCCTCGCACGACCTCCCGTCGCCGCCGCCTCCGCCCCCGTCTGCCACGACGTCGGCCCTGCTTCTCCCGCGGCTGCCCAGCCCGGCACCGCGCGCGCCGGCGGACGTGTCCGTGCAGCGGTTCGAGGCGTACGTCGAGGACAACCTGGGCGCCTATGCGCCGTCGTTCCGGTCGACGCGGGCGGGCGGCGACAGCAGCAACAGCATTAGCAATAGCAACAGCAATAGCAGCAGCAGCAATTCCAACGGAGTGCCCAACACGGCGAGCGCGTCCGCCGCCGACGCCGCTCTGGCCGCGGCCGTGCTGTCGTCGTTCACGCCGAGCGCCACCCACGACAGCCACAGCCAGCACACGCCGGCATCGCACACAACAGCGCACGACCACCACCACCAGCACCACCCCCGCCGCATCGAGGTCGAGATGGGCACGCGCGCGACGCTCGACTGGGAGCGCGAGGTGACCGACCTCGACGCCGCCGACGTCGACTACCTGCGGGCCAAGGGCGCCTTCGACCTGCCGGCCGCCGACCTGCAGGCCGACCTGATCGACGCCTTCTTCAGCGACGTGCACCCGACGTCGCCCGTCGTGAACCGCTGGGCCTTCCTGTCCGACTTCCGCGCCGGCCGCCGCCAGAGCCGCCTGCTGCTGTTCGCCATCTTCACGGCGGCGGCGCGCGCCTGCCGCAACCCGGCGCTGCTGGACGCCCGGGGCACGAACCACGCGAGCGCGTGGCGGTTCTACCGCGCCACCAAGGCGCTGCTGGACACGGGCTACGAGCGCAGCCGCCTGGTCGTCGTGCAGGCGCTGCTGCTGATCACCTGGTGGTGGGACAAGAAGGACGACGGCGGGCGCAACATGCGCAGCTGCGCCGTCGACGCCATCAACACGGCGCAGAGCATCGGGATGCACCGGTGGTCCGTCCCCCCCCCCCCCCCCATTCCTCTCGTTGCAGTGTCGGGTTGATTTATGATTCTAACTTTATTCTCTTCCACAGGGACCAATATCCCCGGTCGGCGGTGGTCGACCTCGGCCTGTGGAAGCGCATCTGGTGGTCGTGCGTCAACCGCGACGTCGGCGTGGCCGTGGCCCACGGCCTGCCCTGCATGCTGTCGCTCGACGACTCGGACGTGTACCCGCTGACGCCGCGCGACTTCAACGAGGACCCCAGCGGCGCCGCCGGCGGGCAGTGGTCGAGCTACAGCGAGGCCGAGGTGCTGTTCATGATCGAGCAGACGCGCGTGGCCGAGGCCCTGCGCCACGTCCACAACCAGTACTTTGTCAAGCAGCGGCTGCAGCTGCGGCTGACGGGGTCGATCGCCGCGCGCGAGGAGCAGCTGGACGGGGGCGGCCACCCCCGCGGCGGAGGCCACCCCTCCGGAGGCGGCCTGCCGCCCGACAGCTACGACGACGCCGGCCTGCGGCTGTGCCGCGAGTGGCTGGCCAACGTGCCGGCGGCCGTGCAGTACGACGTCGACGACGTGCAGGGGCACCGGTTCTGGCCGGCGTTCCTGCACATTCTCTACTAGTATGGCCTACCCTCTAGCCCCCTTACTATCTGCCTGCAGTCTGAATGCTGATCGGCAGCTCCAACATCATGCTCCGCTTCCGCGAGGTGTCCGTCGCCCGCCCGGCCACGCCCCGCGCCGTCGCCGAGCACCAGTACGGCAAGGCGCGCGGCATCGCGGCCGCCACCATGGTCAGCAAGATCATCCGCAACATGCGCGCCCACGGCCACCTGCTGCGGTGCACGGGGCAGCTGACCAACTCGCTGTTCAACTGCCTGCTGTTCTTTCTCATCGAAGGCCACCTGGAGCCGGGCGGCGGCGGCCACGCCGTCCGCGACGACGCCCGCCGCAAGTACACGCTGTGCCTCAACCAGCTGTACGAGTTCAGCCAGCTGTGGATCAGCGCGTCGCTGGTGCACCGGCTGTTCGAGGCGCTGCAGGCGAGCCTGCTGCAGCCGCAGCCCAGCGCGCGGATCACGACGACGGCGACGACGGCAATGGCGACGACGATGACGGCGGGCGTGCTCGACGGCCAGGGCCACGAGCTGTTCCCCGGGTTCCGCACGTCGAGCGACATCACGCAGTCGTACATGCGGCAGCTCGTGGAGACGCCGTTCTTCTACGCCGCGGAGACGATCCAGAGCACGCAGAGCGCCGAGAGCGCCGAGAGCGCGTCCCTGAGCGCGTGGACGCTGCCGTCGCCCGAGGACGTCTGGTCGACCCTGGACCCGCCGCTGTTTGGGGGGCTGCCGGCGACGCTGGACGTTGATACTTGGTGAGTGGTCATCGGGACGAAAGAAGACGCCTCAACGACGAGAATGGCGTGATGGAAGCTAACCGCGCCGGGCGCACTAGGCTCGACTTCTTTCAGTTTGGCGACGGCAAGACGCTGTAGATGGCGATGCACGGGGGAACGGTTCGACAAAAACATGGAGAACACATGGTGTGTGAAAGGGGGAGCGCTAGGCTGTTCTGAGCATCGCCGAAGTGTCGACATTGTGATAGCTCATGGGGGGGTGGGAGGGGGGCCGGGCCTGGTGAGGTAGAGGGCGTGCTATGATCTTTTTTTCTTTTTTCTTTTTTCTGTGCCGTTGGTCTTGCGGGCCAAGGAAGAAGAGACGCGAAGGCGTAAAAAGAAAAGAAAAAGAAAAAGAAAAAAAGAAAGAGAAAAGGCAGGGCTCCACGACCACGCAATACGACCCCTGCCGACATCTACCCACTTCACAAACCTCCCTCAACAGCACCTCCCAACACCTCCCACCACCTCTCCCTCATGTCCGACTCCGCCCTCTTCTGTCCCCTCCGCGTGGGCCGCGCCGCCCTCGCCCACCGCGTCGTCATGGCGCCCATGACGCGGCGCCGGGCCACCGTCGACTTCGTGCCCACGCCGCTCATGGTCGAGTACTACGCCCAGCGCGCGTCCGTGCCCGGCACCCTGCTCATCACCGAGGCCACGTCCGTGTCGCCGCGGTCGGCCGCCCTGCCCAACACCCCGGGCCTCTTCACGCAGGAGCAGATCGACGCCTGGACGCCCGTCACGCAGGCCGTGCACGCCCGCGGCGCCTTTGTCTTTGTGCAGCTGTGGATGTGCGGCCGCGCGGCGCGGCCGGGCGCCGTCAAGCGCGGCGCGGACGTCGTGTCGGCCAGCGACGTGCCCGTCTCGGCGGACGCGCCGACCCCCCGCGCCCTGACCGAGGCGGAGATCCAGGCGTGCGTCGACGACTACGCGCAGGCGGCGCGCAACGCCGTGGCGGCCGGCTTCGACGGCGTCGAGCTGCACGGCGCCAACGGCTACCTGCTAGACCAGTTCACGCAGGACGTGTCCAACCGGCGCGCGGACCGCTGGGGCGGCAGCGTGGCGAACCGGTCGCGGTTTGCCGTGGCCGTGGCCGCGGCCGTGGCGGACGCCATCGGCGCCGACCGCGTGGGCTACCGCGTCAGCCCCTGGAGCCGGCACCACGGCATGCGCATGGCGGACCCGGTGCCGCAGTTCGTGGACCTGGTGACCCGGCTGAGGGATCTGAAGCTGGCCTACCTGCACGTCATCGAGAGCCGCGTGCAGGCCAACGCCGACCTGCCCGCCGGCGTGCCCGCCGAGCCCGTCGACTTTGTGGCCGACGTGTGGGGCACGACGTCGCCGATCATCTTTGCGGGCGGCTACAACGCGGAGACGGCACGGCAGCGGGTCGACGACGAGGCGACCGCCAAGAAGCGGCAAGCACTCGTGGCGTTTGGGCGCACGTTTGTGAGCAACCCGGACCTGCCGCGGCGCGTGCGCGAGTGGTTGCCGGTGGTGCGGTACGACCGCGACCTGTTCTACGAGGTGGGCTCCCCCAGGGGGTACACGGACTACGCGCTGTGGGGGACAGGCAAAGACGATGCGGCGGCCGAGGTCCAGACCGGCGCGGCGCACCGGTGGCCGGCGGCGACGGTCGGGACGCTGGTGATGAACTAAGGGGGGGGGAAGAGGAAAAATAACAGGACAAAAATAGAGAACGATTTATGTTTGCATGAAGCATAGAGACAAAATAGAAACACATTGCAAAATGAATAAATAGAAACGAAAAAAATCAAAATGAGAATGGGACTGTGAAGGCGTGCTTTATTCAGTCAGGCCATTTCTGCATCGAGCCCACTTATCGCTTCTTCTACACTTCCTTAGCTGCACGCCAACTTCCCTCCTACATCTCCGTCTGCACCACACGCACGACTCCCGCCATGGCTTCTCCTGCTTCTCCTGCTTCTCCTGCGCTGCCCCCCGCCTCGACGGGCTTCGCCACCGTCTCGTCGCAGCCCGACATCCGCCTCTTCTACTCGGTGACGCCGGCCCTCCCCCTCGACCCGGCCCGCCCCGTCCTCGTGCTGTCCAACTCGCTGGCCGCCACGACCGCGCTCTGGGACGCCTTCGCGGCCGCGTTCGCGCCCACGCACACCGTCGTCCGCTACGACGCCCGCTTCCACGGCCGGTCGCCGCTGTCGACCACGCCCGGCTTCGACTACGCCGCGGGCCACACCATCGACGACCTCGCGGACGACGTCGTCGCCCTCCTCGACGCGCTCCGCATCCGCCGGGCCGCCGCTTTTGTCGGCCTCAGCATCGGCGGCGGCGTCGGCGTGTCGCTGGCCGCGCGCTACCCGGACCGCTTCGCCTCGTTTGTGATCGTCGGCACGCGGTCGCAGTCGAGCCCCGGCGACGCGGAGCGCATGGCCGCGCGGGCCGACGTGTACCGGGCCCA